>CM076577.1:2000782-2051079 GCA_034641835.2 Pinus albicaulis
TATCTGCTTACTCTTCTGTCACCTCTTGTGATGATGCACATGTGAATCCCTCTTCTCATGATGATGAGTCAGGTAGCTTCGCCGCGTCAGGTGGTCTTTCTTCCACCAGTCACCCCATATTCTATCATGATGACGACATTATGGAAGGTATCACCTCCCCTGACTTTATCTATTCCCCCTTACATCGAACCCATGCAGTTGAACCACATACACCTTGTGGCCATTACATTGATACCCAATGTTTGGGTAAGGGGACACCCATATTTGAGAGACCAAGAGAAGCAATTCTCCGCAACTCTCCTAGTGTATTTGGTCGTGTCAACTCTAGTACCATTATTCTTCCACATTTAGAGGAACCTCTAGAGTCCCATATCACTTCAGATCACTCTAAGAAAAATACCCCTTATCGTTCCCTCATCTTACATCAGCAACCCAGTCTCTTCGACATTGTTGTTGACCAACCTACAGGTTTTCTAGGAGAGCATCAGTTCATTATCTCCAAATGCTCTCTTTGGGATAGTGACACCAGGTATGCCAAACCAGAAACTTAAAGTCCATTTGCTTCATATATGCAGTACTAACAGAGATTGGTAATCCTCCATTTCCTTTCTCAAAGCTGCATAACCATAACGAAAACAAATGGCACACCACATCATTAAAATGTTCTTAGATTATCCTTTTTCTAAATACATTTTTGCATGACCACACCATGCTTGGGGGCACCTATGCCCCTCAACCATAACCCTCCTCAAAATCAAATTTCTTCACTTGCAACACTCTTAATAGGGGCACCATTTGGCCTCCATACTTATCCATGCTCGTGATGATTTTCGTCATGAGTTACCATCTTACACTCATGTTTTATGGTCCCCCATTGGACTTTTACTGTGTGGCAGCACCACCACGTCGCCCTTGTTTAGAGCATCCGAGTTGAGTCATCACCGCATTCATGGAGTCTATCCCGAGTCCCTTTGTATCCCGCTATAGTCCTCCATCCTTCATTTCTTGGTCCCTCTCTCGTGTCGCACATTATGGCCTTCAGTCCCACTGTCCCCTATCCCTAATGATATTGTGTCAGTTGTTGCCATGTCATTCATGCCCTTTATGCTCTAACAAGGGAAGTCATCCATTCGCTACTCAGTCCCCTCCATTCCACCATCATCATTGGTATTAGTCTGTCCGTCGCTCTACTATTTTCTCTCGTGCCTTAGTTGAGGATCTCTCATTGCCTCACATATGGTGGACCTCCTTCTGTCGACATCAGCTCCTTCATTCCAGAAGATTGGTCTAGAGGGCAGTGTACCTTGGTTCCAGCTTCCCCTCTTTTTCGGTGCCTCGGATCAGGCAAAGGGTTCTCTCATTTCCCTTTGACTTGATTATTTCTCCACTCCAGCTCCTTTCAGCATCATCGAGATCCATATGCTTGATGGTTCAGTGATGCAGCAGTAGTTTTTGGTGATTCCTGGGTGTGTGTGAGATGTCTCAGCCCTCCTGAGGGGGTGGCCCTGCAGGTAGCCCCCCACATGCCCGGATGACCTCTTCATTGCAACCTTCGACCCCGCTCCATATATTTGATGATGTAGGCCTTAGCCGCTTGCAGCGCCTCTTTGATTTGCACGTATCAGTCAAATTTTGTGAGCCCTTCCCTGCTTGTAGGGGGAATTTAGGTTGTATTTTTATCTCATGTACTCAGATATTATGGTATAAGTCCTGGTTGTTATCCTAGGCACAACATGTATATGGGATTCCTCATTGTATTTTTATCTGGCTCATGTTTATGCCGGCTGTAATTTATGGTTCGGTCCCTTGTTTACTGGACACACTATTCTTTTGTACTTTGTCTCAGTGGGCATAGGTATGCCTCCCCTACCGCCTTTAGCACAGGTACCCTCTCCTAAAAAGAGACTTGTTGCACCTGAAAGTCTTGTCTCCTCAGGGTCTAGTTCTTCAGCACATTAGTCTACCTTACATTTCTCTCTCTGACTTCCCTTTTTGTTGTCTAGTGATTGAGTTCTTACAACGTACTTCGGTCATACGATTTGCTCCTAACACTCGCACGCTGGGGGGCAATCTGTTACACCATTTTTTGGTCATCTAACCTACTATCATTAGATGGACGCAAGTATACCATGTAAGGCCAATTTTACCCTAAGTAAAATTTCTTTCACTATGTAAAATAACTTAATAAAACACATTTATTAGGTTGTTTATGGTCTAAATAGGAAACCCCAAAAGGAAATATTAAAAAAACCTATATTTGTTTGATTTCCCTCATGGAATAATTAATTAAACAATAATTTACTTATTATTCCTAGTCATGTTTAACCCAAAACAAAGAAATTAATTAGATAAATCCTTATTTATCTTATCATTTTCTAGGAATAATTATTTAAATCTTATTTAAATAATATTCCTTGTTAAATATGACTAAATCACCCATAAATAATTAAATAAATCATTATTTATTTGATTATCTTTCAACCACTTCCTTAAAATGATAAATAAATCATTTATTTATTTATTATTCACAAATAAAGGGATTTGACCTAAGTCAAATACTTTTTCCCTCCAACAAATATAATAAAATATTCCATAAAAGGTGGATCTAGATTTGGCTAATGTTATTTTAATCATGCACCAAGATCTAGAATGACCCAATATTTTGTTATAAATAGGAGGGTTTTTCCTACCATTCTTCACCTTTTGTTGCCTATGAGATCACTCTGGATCTAAACTCTTGGTCTGACTTTGAGCCATTATCATTGTCATATTTTCCATTATTTTCTGTGTGAGCTCCCTTTGAGTTCTATCTTTGTTTGGGTTTTCTACACCAACAGGAGAGAGAAATGCTAGATCTGAAGTGCTGAGGACTTCCAAGAACCCATCCCATTGAGGAGAATTGGAAACACCTTCTTGTTTTCCTCCCAGGTGCCCTTAATACAAAAAAATCTTTCAAAAATTGTTCTTGTCTTGTCTATTGGATATATGGAGCAAAACCTTCTTTTTACTGCTTAATGTCTTTTTATGCACAGATCTGGTTTTTTCAGCTCTTGTCTTGATCAACTAATTACAGATCTCAAGATATTGGCATCCATATGTGATGTTAGGGCTATTAGTTATGCGTAGCTAAAGTGGTGTTTTTTCGTACACTTCGACAAAAGATTCATACTAACAATATATATATATATATATATATATATATATATATATATATATATATATTTCAGGATGGATCTTTTTATATGTGATGATGTTTTTACAAGTTTCGCAAATGTCTATCTAAAACCAAATTAGCTACTGCATCTGTTAACGCATTCATGTGTCTAGGTATATTTTGATATGTAATGTAATCAAAATTTCTTTCCAGTAAACAAATACGTAGATACAGATGTAAAATGGATGGGTTTCTAACTGAATAATGACCATTAAGTTGTAGTACTACAAGATGTGAGTCCAGATACACAAGTAACGCATGAATACTGAGGTTAACAGTCTCATTTAATAATTCCAAAACGGCACTATACTCCGTGACATTATTTGTGGTAGGCCCTAGAAAAACACCTTGAAAATTAACCAACTCACTAGCAGGATTGTAGATTACCTAGGCTGCAGAGGACAGATTCTTGGTACTGTGGGAGGCACCATCCGCGAAACCGACAAAAGGAGTAATAGACATCTGCACAGTCAGGAAGACCCAATCAACAGAAAGACGCTTACAAAGCACACCATACCACACATGCACAAAAATGAAAACACTCACTTATGTACACACACACCACACGAGAATAACTCAAGCATAGTACTTTTTGAGGTACATCCCATTCCTAGGTTGTGCCAGGGGAACTCCTTCGTAGTCAATAAGCTCATATGTGTTGGACCATAAAAAGGTATCTTTTGAGCAACTAATTAGCATACATTAATCATCAATCTGGGAGCGTCTTTTTATCTCAAGAGTGTACTCTGTCTGAGGCTGCAATTATATAAGAGAAATGCTTGTGAGGATGTAGCATAGAATATCAAATACAAAAGTAATAAATTCTTAGAAAGGAAACCTAATTACAATGACATGAATGTAAAAGCTAAAGTACATCAATCTTGCTGAACATCGATCAGGGATGCAGTAGCAGTAACTCTTTCCCTTAGAAATCGATGTAAGATGACAAAATCTGGGGACTTGGAGTGAATATCTCTATCCTCTACAGTTTGGAGATCTTAAAGCAAGTGAAACAATTGAAAGGAATGAAATTTAGAAAAGGAACAACATCATAAAAGAAACAGCAGTTACAAGTCTAATGCAGTGCAAATAAATAAATCTTCACACTCAAGCCTGTCGACAGTTTAGTTGTAATCTAACAACAAACCAAAGATAGCTGGAACAACAACTCACTGTAATTATGGAATAGCAAATCCAGACAAGACAACTTAATCAATAAATGGAATTTCGGTAAAGAATGAAACAGCAATGGCTCTGCACTTGCTTTAACAATCAATGAAACAACTCTGTAATGAAAATAAATACTAAACACACTTCACACATTAACAAACCAAGATTAATGATACAACAACATAGTAATCCACTAGAGTCGGGCCCTTAGCGCCAGTGAAATACCGCTGGGCTTAACTCAGAATTCTAAAGAACAGATGAAACCTGTGTTTTTGTATTAATCCAAAAGACATTACAGACAACGTTCTCTCATGACAGAGAGTCAATAATCATTCGATTGCAAAGGAAATATAAAAGTCTTTTAATGAAAATGTCTTTTACAAAATAACCACACCTCCCCGGTCACTAAAGATCATTGCCTTTATATTTGATCCTTGGACGGAAAAATCAAGAAATATGATAAATTTGCATAGCAATCCCTCAGGATATTCTGATCCTGAGGGATTCGCTCCTCTCTTGTTTTATCATTGTTCTGTTGACTCTATTTAAAGCCGAGCTATCCCCTACCCCTTTCGGGCGATTCGTTCAGATCTTCTTGGCTTCAACTAGATATGGTTCATCACGAATGGAGTAGGAGTCAGATTGTTTTCAGCCACACCTTTGATATAGCTGCTCACCTCTTCGTATTCCTATTTTGCCAATAAAAACAACCTTTAGTCATCTTTTAGGCTAAACATAAATCTTTCCAATTTAATTGCAATTCTTATGGTAAATTACCTTTCCAAGGCAAACAGAAGTATATCTATGGTAAAAAAATGAAAAAATACATAGAAATTTCATACCTCTTTCACTGCCCAACATACCCCCGACTTAACCTTTTTCATGCCCTCATGAAAACTATAGTTCACATGGAGAGCAGTTAAAGAGTAAGATGGAGAAGGTTTATCATTGAAAGGCCTAAAACCATGGTGTGCATCTAACTCTTCAAGAATATGTTCTGTCTGCCCCTCGGGAAGCTCATAAATAGCTTTGTTGTCCAAGGTAGGGTACCAAATAATGGGGCTGCAGAACCTACACCCTAACCAAAATGGTCCTTCTTTTAAAAAAAGATGGCTATAGGCAATGAAATGGTCTGCAGCTAGCCCAAAATTTCTATAATTAAGTGGCTCCCTATTTTGTATGTTTTGATTCGAGGTTCTCCACCGGACCTTGGCTGCTACATAAGCTTGGTCCCTAATAGATGAAAAATAGTCTGTCCCTTTTATAATGATTGACTTATGAACAGGCCCCAGAGTTTGGGTAACGCCTTCCCTTATCATTAGAATTTTCTTTCTAGCCCACAATTGAAGTGGGTCCTGAGGTTCACTACTGACCCATAGATCTAATTCATTTTCATTCCTTTGAAAGGAATTGTAGGCTTTAAGCCACTTTAATTGATTTACGGCAAAAGAAATGAATGCCTAAAACTGTACATATCCAATGAAAGGGCTAGGGTTTGATTCATAGTCATTTTCAAGTATTAGATTATGCAGATAAAACTCACATAACAGGCACTGTACTTTGTCCCCATAAAGCTTGCATCATGATATCAGGTCGTTTATAGTTCTTAGCTCTATTAATTTGCCAGCCCTAACTACCTTGATTTTTAATTGCAAATATCTTTCTAACAGAAATAAAGCATATTTTTTGGCAGGGCACCTATAGGCTAAGACATTAGTATATAAGGAGCAGAGAGTGTCGATCTGATTTCGTGCTAATTTTAATTGGTTTCTTACCTTATCAGCTTTTATCTCCGCCTCTCAACGTTTTTCATGAGCTTCAGCTTCTGCCTCATGAATAATTTTCATCTGTTGCTGCAATTCTTGATATTTCTTCCTTGGGACAGTATCTTCTTCCAATTTCTGTCTTTCGATTTGGGCCTGTGTCAATTCTTCTTGCAGTCTAACTAATGCTAGATCACTGAAGGTGTGCTGACTGCTAGATTGGGTATTTTCATTTAGAGTAGGTTCCTCTGGAACAACTGGTGTTGGAACAGCCGTTTTCTGCTCCACATCCTCATAGTTAGGTTCAGGCATGGTTTCTTCTTCTACTTGAGGGTTCCTATTAGTGGTTACCCTTCTCCTTTTTGATCTTCTCTTAACAGCAATGTTTCTTCCTTTAGGGGCTCGCTTAGGTTTCTGTTTCATTCCTAGAACCCTAATCATTTTCCTGAGATGTTCTATCAGTTTATGAAGCTTTTTCCTTTCCCTGCGAAGCTTCTCAACTTCAGTTGTTTTCTTATTCTTTCTTAAAGGGATAGCGACTTGCTCATCCAAACCCATTTGCTCAATTGGGTTTTGAGTCGTGCCTTCAGTGAAATCTTCTTCTTGCTCCTCTTCTTGGGGTTCTTCTTCCATGCTCTCATGCTCTTGGCTAGATTCCTCAGGAATCATTTGCTCAGTTGACTCTGCAATTTTCTGGGGGCTTCCAGGTCGAGATGTTGGTTCAATGTTTTCATTCCCCTGTTCCTGCCTCTCAGGAGAAGCAACCCTAGCTTCGCTAGGGTTTGCTGTTTCATCAGTTATATCTTTATTAATGGCAGAGTATTCTGGTTTTTGGTTAATGTCATTGCTGGGGTCCAAAAGGATATGAGGCCGTGCATAATTGCTCATGTTGGCCAAAATTTGGGCCAATTGATCTTCCTGTAAGGGGCTTACATTCACATTTTCGATGGGATCTGCTTCATCCTTATTACTGCTATGATTATCCTCATCCTCGTTACAGGTGTGATAACTTCCTTCCTCCTCATCTGAATACCGAATTTCTCCTTCAACTTCTTCTTCCTCTGAATTTCCCTCAATCTCTTCTTCATCCGAATAACGTATTTCTCCTTCCTCTGTACTGAGTTGTTTTTCGCTACTGGTATGGTGACTTACTTCTTCCTCATCTGAGTAAATAATTTCCCCTTCCTCTGTACTGGGTTGTTTTTCACTACTGGCATGATAAGTTACTTCTTCTTCGTCTGAGTAACGAATTTCTCCTTATAATTCCTGTTCTTCCTCAGTACGAGGGCTTGCTCCCTCCAACTGTGGAGGTTGTTCCTCTTCATCTGAGCTATTAAATTCTAGGGGCTGGCTGCTGCTGCCCAGAAGTTCCTCCATTATTTTCTTACTTCGCTTCGATCGGAGGGATTGTCTGTGAGTGGAGGGCTCAGCTATTAAGTTGGCCATCCTTTTCTGTCTCGGAGCAGGCAGAGCTAACCCCCCTTCAATAAATTCTTCCCAGCTGGTCTGCTACTGGGCGAGGATATAACTCACTATCAGTCGAATTAAACAATGGTGGCTAACCACCATGTCTGTATGTTGGGATTTTATAATTCCGCGAGCAATATAATGCAACAAAGAATTTAAGAATGCAGGTAGATTAATAGTGCATTTCTGTTTTAACACAGCTAGTAGCTTAAGGTGGCGAGGTCTTACCACATCTTTTCTACCATTGCATGTTATGTAAGCCTGCACAATCCTGGTCAATTCTGTCCATGGTTCACCTAGTGGCATCGGGTGGACTCCTCTACCTTTTACAGTTAGCATCTGTCCATCATATTGAAAGATTTTTATGGCTTCATGAATCCTAATCTTCTTCTGGGTCCAGACAGTTCCTTGCGTAGGAATGCCAGACACTTCTACAATTATCTCATCGGACATAGCTATCTGCCTTCCTCTAACTGTGGAGGATCCTTCCTGCAGGTTTAATAAAAATTCGGTGGCCACTGCTTCATGGGGTTGTTGCATTCTCATGAAATATGTAATCCACCCCAGTCTTTCTAAGATTTCTCGTGCAGCATCAAAGACGATCAAAACCTGCGGTTCACTGTGAATTGGGCATCCTCCCATCTCTGCGCTCTGTTAATTTCTTTACAACACACAGTAATTTCAATGGAACATCACAACACAGTTCGTTGAAACTTTATTTATTTCCTGAAAATTCGGGGATTCAGTCCATATACGATAAGGAAATCAAATGTGGAGATTTAGTTCATGTACAGGTGAAGAGAATCTCGGAGTTTGATCTGCATGCATACATCCGCGCCCCCCAAATGAAAGAAAGTTCATCCTCAACCATCAATTGAGGGTGGCATGTGTGGCACAACAATAAGACAATAGTGAAAAAACAGGCATAATTATGATACAGTCAACCAAATTAAGCAATCGTTGAAATCGATGCATGAGATAAATCGGTAATGAATAGGAAATCACGTTGTAATGATTCAAATACGAGGGGAAGGGACAGAATAATATTAACATAAATATAATTGTGTTATTTACCATATAAACTAATATGATCGATTCATAATAATTTTCATGTATAATAGGTTCAACAATAAAAGTAAGGAATTCATGCATTTCATTTGATATTAAATAAAAATATAGGAAAAAGGGTTAAATAACTATTGATGTGTATAAATGTGACTTCAATACCATCAACAGAGCTCTGTTGCCCATAGGTGTCCATAACCTTGACAGAGTTGTTTTGTAACCCACGGAACCATTGTCCTTTATTCATACTGAGGAAGTGCTTCTTTTTCTTTCTTTGTATTTTTATTAAATAACAAGATGGAGGCCATTGTGCTGGCTTGGTGACCAGATAAGTCACAACGCCGTTCACCGGGAAGGAGTGAAAAATGGACAGGCCGGCTCGTGATGAGACCTCCTGTTCGAAGGACTTCTTGATTTTCAATTGTCTTTTGGACCATTTCCCTGGTTTGGTGGCCATAATGGGAATGCCACTTCACTGTCTTCTCTATGATCACGGTAGGCTGGCTCTTAATGAGACCCCCTATCCTCCATCTACAAAATCATTAGAATATGTAAGTATTTTTCTTTTTCAATCAACACTTTTCCTCAGTTATTCATAAAGGATGGCTCAACACTCCTTAAGAGTGGGAATGGTGGAAGAAGTTTGAACATCTCAATAGAAAAAAAATATACCCTTATTTCCATTTCAGAGATAAATATCAAAAAAAGCTATGGGATATGGAAAAGAACCAATCATGATAAAAATAATTGATCAGATTAATTTAATAGCAATGTTATGTTATTGATCATGCCCCTTTTTCCTCTTTTTTTCATTACTAAGAAATTCCCTTAAAAATGACGATTTGTTTTGATGTGCTGATCTCAGTAAGCTCAAATTTGTATGATTGTATATAAATGATATATTTGCCCTTAGAGAAGTGAAAATAAATCAAAATGGTAGCTTAAAACAAACAAAAAACAAAATCACTCAAAAGTGTTGTTCCCTTTAAAAGGAACAGTAAAAACAATCTGCGAAACTGTTGTTCCTTTTAAAAGGAATAGCAAGAAAATACTCTGTGGAAATGTTGTTCCTTTGGAAAGGAACAACAAAAACACTGTGTGAAACATCAGAAAAAATATTCGGCGAAAGTGTTGCTCCTTTGAAAAGGAACAACAAAAACATTCTGTGAAACTGCTGTTCATTTCAAAAGGAACAACAAAAGTGCTGTTCCTTTTGAAAGGAACAACAACACGAAAAAAATAGAGTTTTTTTTCATTTTTTTCATTTTTTTAGAGAAACCAAATTTAAGAAGTAAATAAATATTAACAGAAAAAAACGAATTTCATAAAACAACAATCAGAAACAGAAAAACATACTTTATGTACAAAATTAAAAAGGAACGATTTATCAAACTGGTGCCGGGGAGGAATTCTCCCCTTCTTCAAGAATTTCCATGGTCAAATCTTCTCGTAACTGCTGGTAAAATTATTCCTGGGTAAGCGGATTGTGATACAATCGAACGCGATGACCATTTACCTTAAAGGAATGTCCAGATCCATCGATGGTAGCTAATGAGAGAGTGCAATTATTATGCACTTTCTGTATTTTGTAGGGTCCAAGCCATCTTGTCTGGAGCTTTTCGGGGAAATCCTGAAACTAAGAATCATATAGGAGTGCCCAGTCTCCTTCATGGAAGATATTTTGTTTGATATGGGCATCATGCCATTTCGCTCTCTGTTGCTGAATTAATGTTGTATGTTGAAGAGCAGAGAGTCTAATTTCATCTAATTCGTTAAGTTGCTGCAGTCTTTTAGCCTATGCTTCATCTAAATTCAGACCCACCTTTTGAACTGTTCTTAATTTTTGAATTTCAAATTCAATAGGAAATATGGGTTCTTTTCCAAATACCATTTGATATGGCGAATAGCCTGTTGTAGGTCTCCATGTTGTTCGATACGCCCACAGTACTTCTGGCAATCTGTAGGCCCAATCTCGTCTATGCGAAGCAACAATTTTTGTTAATATATATTCAATTACCTTGTTCGTGCTCTTGACTTGGCCATTGGCCTGTGGGTGGTATGGAGTTGTAATTTGATGCTCAATATGGTAGTTCTGTAATGTTTCAGCTAATTTGTTACCTACAAACTGTGGTCCACCATCTGTGATTATGTCTCTTGGGAGGCCATAGCAGAAAAATATTTGGAAAAGAAACTGAATTACTGAATCCTCTATAGCTTTTGAAAGGGGCTCTGCTTCAACCCATTTGGTAACGTATTCAGTTGCAACTAGGATATATGTCTTCTGGTTTGATGGAGGGCTAATGGGACCAACAAAGTCAAGTGCCCAGCGTTCAAAGGGTTCAATCACTAGTTGAGGGTTTAAGGGCATTTCTTCAGACTGCCCAGGGCGACCTGCCCTTTGACAACTATCACAGGCCTGCACAAATTTTTTAGTGTCTTTAAAAATAGTAGGCCAATAGTAGCCTGTTCGTAAAACTTTATGGGCTGTTCTGCGATCTGCAAAATTTCTGCCACACTGTCCATCATGGCATGCTTTCAAGATGTCAAATACCTCATCCTCCCTAACACATCTCCTTATTTGCATATCTGCACCTGTATGAAATAAGTAGTCCTCAATCCAAGAAAAACGGGTACTACGATGTATTATTTGCTTTCTTTCAGTAAGGGATAGATGTTTAGGTAATTTACCTATTGCCAAATAGTCCGCTATGTCAGCATACCATGGTTTTCTGGTAGTAACAGCGAAGATATGTTCATCCAGAAAGTGGTCTTCAACTGCTTCTGTGTCTGTTGGCTTTGGCATTCTTGACAAAAAGTCAGCTACAGGGTTCTCTTTGCCCAGTCGATCTTTGATCGTAATATCAAATTCCTGCAGTAAAATTAACCATCTTGTCACTCTTTCATTTGTAACAGGTTTATTTGCTAAAAAATTAATGGCAAAGTGATCTGTGTAAAGAACTACAGGATACCCAATTACGTAATGTCTAAATTTATTTATAGCATGGACTACAGCTAAAAATTCTTTCTCAGTCACAGTATCATTTAATTTAGCAGGGGTCAGATTTTTGCTAATGTAGTAAATTGCATATGGCTTCTTATCTTCCTCCTGCCCAAGTACTGCTCCGATCGCTTTGTCTGAGGCATCAGATGAAATTTGGAACGGAAAATTCCAGTTTGGGCCCCTCAGCACTGCGGCTGTTGCAACGAGCTTCTTCAAATTATAAAAAGCATTGTCACATTTATCTGTCCAAAAAAAATCAGTATTTCCAGTCAGTGCATATAAAGGTGCAGCTATTCGAGAATAATGTTCTATAAATCTTCTATAGTAACCAGAAAATCTAAGAAAGCTATGTACCTCTGTTTGTGTGGTGGGTGTAGGAATTAACAAGATTATTTGAATTTTGGTTGGGTCTACTTGAATTCCGTCTGTTGAAATATAATGACCTAAGATAACTCCTTCGGTCATCATCATAAGACATTTTTCATTGCTTAAACAGAGCCTGGTGTGAATACATCTTCACAATACTTTTTCTAGATTTTTCAATGCAGGTTCAAATTCATCCCCATAAGGGGTGAAATCATCCATATATACTTCGAGACCCTCATTTATCAAGTCGGAAAAGATGTTGAGAATTTCCCTTTGAAATGTGGTAGGGGCATTTCATAGGCCAAAAGGTAAGACTCGGTAGGCAAAAGTACCCCATGGGCAGGTAAAAGTAGTCTTGTCCTTGTCTTCAGGGGCAGCCTGGATTTGGTTGTATCCACTGAAGCCATCCAAGAATAAAAATAATTTATTTCCTGCCAATGTGTCTAATACCTGGTCAATGAAAGGAAAGGGAAAGTGGTCTTTCTGTGTTGCCTTGTTAAGTTCACGGTAATATACACATATCCTCCACTTTCCATTCTTTTCAGGTACCACCACTAATGGGGAGACCCACTTACTATCAGATATTGGATAGATAAAATTGACATTCAATAGTTTTTGTAATTCGTCTTTCACAATGTCTTTAAGGTGAGGATTTAGTCTCCTTTGAGGTTGATGAATGGGTCTTGCATCTTTCTCAATATAAATGTGGTGAGTACATAATTGAGGGTCAATTCCTTTCATGTCGGGGTAATCCCATGCAAAGGCTGCTTTGTATTTTCGTAATAATTGGACTAATTTCTCTTCTTGTTCAACAGTAAGATTCTTGTTAATGTTCAAAGTTTTACCTGGTTCAATTTCTACAACCTTGGTATTATTTATGGAGGTAGTAGGTATTGCTTGATCATGAATATCTTTGAAGGGATCTTCTTCGTCTTTAATATCAAATGCTGCTTCAATCATGTGACATTGAAAATGGGATTCAATTTGTGATTTATTAATAAAATTATTAATGATTTCATCCTCTATTTGATCTTTAAAGTCAAGAGTATTTTCTATGGTTAGAGGAGACCTCAAATTTTCCATAAGATATGATGCAGGTGGTTGTCTTGTTTTAATTATTGATAGACTTGGTTGGGCTCGGGGATATAAAGCTAAGTTTTTGACATAATTTCCCCTTGTAATGGTCATATTGCCTTGTCGGAATCCAATATGAGCATCGGCAGTTGCCAACCAAGGTCTACCTAAAATTAATGGATGTCCATCTAATCGGTTCTTAGGATTGAAAACCAGGAAGTCAGCAGGGTACTCCCAGGAATCTACAGATACCATGACATCTTGTAAGGTGCTTTTTGGTTTCACTACTGATCGGTCAGCCAATTCCAACAAGGTTGTTGTTGGTTCAAGTGATGTAATGCCAAGTTTCTGATAGGTAGTGGTTGTTAAAATGTTGATTGCTGCCCCTAAGTCAACTAAGGAATTTGGAAATGATTGGCCATTGATCTGAACTGTCACTATAGGATTTCTTGGATCTTCATATTTGATAGGTGTTTCCATTCCTGATAATAAATCAGATAAGGTACCGACTATTTGGACAGTAGGATTGGTTGTTGTTCTCCTCTTGGGCTTCTCTATACATAATTCCTTAATGGTTTTTGCATATATAGGAATATCTTAAATAGCTTGGAGGAGAGGGATCTTTATACATAAATTTTTTAATTCTCCTAGAAGATCAAAATTTGGTTGTTCTAATGGATGAGGGATAATTAATCGTTTTGGGAATGGTGGAGAGGAAGTTGTTACTTGTTGCTAATTTCGTTGTTGACTTTTTTGTTGTTGAAATTCCTTCTCATTTTGTTCTATTTGTTCTTCAGGTAACGGATCTTCAATTCGGTCATCATTGTTTCTCTCTGTTTCCCATATATGCCCAGACCTTAATTGAAGATCATTGCACTCCCTGAGTTCAGTTTCTGTTTTTGGAGGTTCCATTATTTGTACAGTTTGAACTGGTCTATTGTTTGGGTTTGGGTTGGGTTGGGCTGGGAGCTGTGGTCTTAGGTTGGTCTGGGGGTTTGGATAGGGAGCTGGAAGTGTAGGTTGGGAGAGAGGAATTGATCTGATTGGCTGATTTGGAGGTTTCTGCTAGTTTGACTGCCAGGCCTGATTCTGAGAAGTAGAAGGGGACCATTGTGTAGGCCAAAAAGGTGGATAGAAAGGAAAGCTAGGCCAGTTATTTTGATTCATTTGATTAGGCCAAGGTGTGGGAGGAAATGGTTGTTGTGACCAATTAGGGAAGGGTGATTGATTCTGCCACATTCCACTATACTGTTGAGCATTATATTGAGGAGGATGAAAAGAAAATGGATCATTTGGCATACCTGAAGGTCGTGGTTGCCACTGTCGGCGCTGATTAAGTAGACATACCACTTCTGATTCTTCTTCCACCTATTTATAGATTGCTTTTAGGCCAGGAAGCGAGGGACATCCTTCTGTAGGGTGATCCTTCGTGCAGATGGCGCAGACTTTAACTATATCCAACGGGCATTCTTTGTGGCTATGTTTCTTTCTGCATCTAGGGAAAAATATTGCCAAGTTTTGTTCTGCTTCTGCCTGCTTCTGCTTGGCTTGCATGATGTCAAACTATGTTGTTATATTTCCTAGTATGTCTGTCTTAAAGTCTTCTAACAGATTTCCAATCTCTGCACGCGTCACACCTTCGTTAGAGGTCTTATTTTCCCTTGTAATTATGTCACGTTCTGCCGATTTCAACCTTGTATTACCCCTTGAGCACCTGATACACAAATCAACAATGTCAGAATAGCTCTCTTGATATATATCACCTTTTCCTATAAGATTTAATGTTTCAACCCATTGATCCTTCATTCCCCTAATTAATGCATTTTTCAAAACGTTATCAGGTAAGGGTGCAGATGCATAAGGGGATCTTTGAGGATTATATTGGAATCATTCCACATACTCTTCCAAGGTCTCACTTGGTTTTGCTGTCATCTGGAATATTTCATCTTTTAATTCCTGAGACCTGCAATAATATTGATATTTCTTTAAAAATTCAACCTTCATATGATCCCAATCAGTTATGACACCCCCTCCTAATCCCATAAACCATCGTAAGGCTGCTCCTTTTAGTGTAGAAGGGAACAATTTCAGTTTTTGGGCATCGATGGTGTAATCATATCCTCTACACAACACGTCAAATTCAAACAGAAATGCATCTGGGTCTTCTGATGTCAAACCATGAAATGTAGGAATATGTTGAAGAGGAATAGCTTTCATGGGTGCGTTGACTGCAGCATCTACTATAGGATATTGCAGTGTAGAGTTTTGCTGTTGGTTCTGATTTTGGTTCTGGGCCATTTGATCAAAGATATGCCAATACCCCTCTGGAATTTCCAAGGAATTTATGGGTTGATGAACAGGGGTAGAGATAGCTTTAACAACACTCCCTCTATCTGGAATAATAATTCCATGTTGTCCTACTGTTTGAGGTGATTCAAGACTTTGGTTCTGAATAAGTTGAATAGCACTTCCCCTGTTTGGGCTGTTTAGTGTTTGGGCAATTCTAATAGGAGATTGTGAGTATGTGGTTTCTCCCGTTTCCCCTTCTCCTTCTTGGAGATTGTTGGAGTTCCCTTCTTGGAGGAAACTTATGCAAGGATTCTCAATTTCTTGGGAATCTTGCTTAATTCCCTCTGTTTGACTGTATATCTCAGCAAAGGCTTCAGATGGTGACTCTATAGCCTGAAGGGAACTAGTAGATTGTCTAGAAGTAGTTCTTTTAAATCCTACAGATGGCTGAGATTCAGTTTTTTTAAGGATTTCATCAATAAAGGTCGTACACCCAAGGGTCACCGGTCCCTTAGGTTTTTCAATTTTAGGAGGAATTTTGTTTCACTTAATTGGTTTACTCATTCAAAGAAACAATCCTTCATTCCTACCCAAAAGAAAAGCTTACTTACCTCTGCTGTGAAGTGAGCTGCGAGCAAGTATGTTTCTTGCCCAGTGCATAGGTTCTTACCTTCCATATTTAATACCCAATTCTCCGTAAGCAGAAGGAAATCAGTTGTGCATTACTCCTGTAAAATGGCATACACTCTCCCTGGCAACGACGCCAAAATGTTGGACCATAAAAAGGTATCTTTTGAGCACCTAATTAGCCTACATTAATCATCAATCCGGGATTTATCTCAAGAGTGTACTCTGTCTGAGGCTGTTATTATCTAAGAGAAATTCTCGTGAGGATGTAGCATAGAATATCAAATACAAAAGTAATAAATGCTTAGAAAGGAAACCTAATTACAATGACAGGAATGTAAAAGCTAAACTACAACAATCTTGCTGAACATCGATCAGGGATGTAGTAGTAGTAACTCTTTCCCTTTGAAATCGATGTAAGATGACAAAATCTGGGGACTTGGAGTGAATATCTCTATCCTCTACAGTTTGGAGATCTTAAAGCAAGTGAAACAACTAAAAGGAATGAAATCTAGAAAAGGAACAACATCATAAAAGAAACAGTAGTTACAAGTCTAATGCAGTCCAAATAAATAAATCTTCACACTCAAGCCTGTCAACTGTTTAATTGTAATCTAACAACAAACCAAAGATAGCTGGAACAACAACTCACTTTAATTACGGAAAAACAAATCCAGACAAGACAACTTAATCAATAAATGGAATTGGGGTAAAGAATGAAACGAAAATGGCTCTGCACTTGCTTTAACAATCAATGAAATGACTCTGTAATGAAAATAAATACTAAACACACTTCACGCATTAACAAACCAAGATTAATGATACAACAACATAGTAATCCACCAGAGCCGGGCCCTTAGCGCCAGTGAAATACCGCTGGGCTTAACTCAGAATTCTAAAGAACATATGAAACCTGTGTTTTTATATTAATCCAAAAGACATTACAGACAACGTTCTCTCATGATAGAGAGTCGATAATCATTCGATTGCAAAGGAAATATAAAAGTATTTTAATGAAAACATCTTTTACAAAATAACCACACCTCCCCGGTCACTAAAGATCATTTCCTTTATATTTGATCCTTGGATGGACAAATCAAGAAATATGATAAATTTGCACAGCGATCCCTCGGGATCTTCCAATCCCGAGGGATTCGCTCCTCTCTTGTTTTATCATTGTTCTGTTGACTCTGTTTAAGGTCGAGCTGTCCCCTGTCCCTTTCGGGCGATTCGTTCAGATATTCTTGGCTTCAACTAGATATGGTTCATCATGAATGGAGTAGGAGTCAGATTGTTTTCAGCCACGCCTTTGATACAGCTGCTCACCTCTTCATATTCCTTTTTTGCCAATAAAAACAACCTTTAGTCATCTTTTAGGCTAAACATAAATCTTTCCAATTTAATTGCAATTCTTATGGTAAATTACCTTTCCAAGGCAAACAGAAGTATATCTATGGTAAAAGAATGAGAAAATACATAGAAATTTCATACCTCTTTCACGGCCCAACAATAGGCCCCATTTTTTAATACTCATTTAACTGTATAGGGCCCATGCCACATGGGCTGGAATTTTCCTACTCCAATTTTATCATGTGCTTGGTGATATAGGAGGACGAGGTCTCTTTCAATGAAAGAACGAGGAGAAACCGATTGATCGAAGTGGGCTTTGACCCGCTTTTTCTGTGCCTCAATGACCAAGGCAGTTAAGCGGCGGGTTTCATACAGTTGTTCCAAATACAAGAGACGTTCTTCCTCCAAAGAAGTGTTAGGCAATAGTTCCACAACCAACTTAAGGGAAGGAATTTCACATTCAACCGGGATATTTGCTTCCAGACCATACACAAATTAGAAAGGTGTGAATCCGGTTGCGTTCTTTATAGACGTTTGATAAGCCCAGAGAGCTGAGAAAAATTGGAGATGCCAGTTGGATTTGTGGATACCAATCGTTTGTTGAAGCGTCGTGACCAAAACCTTGTTCATGGCCTCAACCTGGCCATTCGCCTGGGGGTAATATGGCGTTGAGCTATCATGGCGTAAGCCCAACTTTGATTTCAGCTCAACCATCATGTAATCCTGAAAATGGGTGCCATGATCGGTGAAAATGGCTTGAGGGACTCTGAAATGCATAATAACATGGTTGAAAATAAATTGGGCAGCTTTCTTACCGTTGGCAGCTAATGTAGGCATCGCTTCGGCCGACTTAGTGAAGTAGCCCATGACAATGATTATATAAGCATGCCCCCCGATCGAGTGAGGGTTACATGTCATAAATCTACACCCCATTTAGAAAAAGGGCTTACGATAATGAAAGGATGTAGGGGTAGGGGTGGCACGTGCATCTTGTGCTGAAAGACCTAGCACGCATGACATTTTCGGACTACAACAATACAGTCTTTGAATATAGAAAACCAAAACTAACCTGCACGCAGAATATTCTTGGCGGTGGAATATCCGTATATATGACCACTAGAGGCACCACTGTGACAGTCATTCAAAACTCTCTCAGCCTCTTCCAGGGTCAAGCACCGATGGAGCACAAAATCAACTCCGACACGGTACAAGGTATCTCCTATAATGCGGTATGGTTGAGATTGCTACTGAATCCGACGTCGAGCATCCTTTGTCAATTCAGACTGGAACGTGAATGTTTGAAGATACACAATAATATCACCATACCATGGGTCGCGAGTGCCGATGAGAAAGAGTGTTTCATCTGGGATATGATCCTTAGATTGGAATGGAACAAAGTCTGTTGGGAGAGAGCAAATCAGATCAGCGAAAACCAATGATTTCATCGACTTAGTAGTGGTGAACTCTAAATCAAACTCCTGAAGGATTACAATCCACTTGGAGTACTTGCCCCCCAACAATTTTAGAGACAAGATATGCATCATGGGGTTGCAGTTTGAAACCACGGTTACGGTACGCAACAGGATGTAGTGGCGGAATCACTGGACGACCTGAACCATGGCGAGTGCCAACTTATTGACATGAGCATAGCATGTTTCTGTGTCGAGAAGATTCCAAGATAGATAATAAAATACGTGTTCATTTCCATCATCGTCATCATGTACTAAAACCATAGCTATCGTGCTAAACGCAGCAGCCAAATAAAGAGTGAAATCACGATGATAGTTGGGAGGATGTATCAGCGGAGCGTTAACGAGCAATGTTTTAAGCTTATCAAAATATTGTTGGGAAATCTCATCCCAATGGAAGAGAACGTCCTATTTCAAAAGTCGCGTAAAGCCCTTGGCCACTTCCACATAATTCGGAATGAGGCGTCGTAGGAAGTTAGCTTTCCCCTGTAGACTCTGTAGTTGATGTAATGAGGAAGGGGATGGGAGGTTGATGATGGCCTTGACCTTGAGGGGGTAAAGTAAAATTCCATCTTTAGAGACGATGAATCCCAAAAGATGGCCAGAATCCATGCATAAGACGCACTTATGAGGATTCAGCCTAATATTATAGCATCTACAATGGAGGAAAATCTGGCGGAGGTGTTTAGGATGGTCCTCACACCGAGCTGAATGTGCCGGAAAATCGTCTAGATATGGCTGAAAAATATGGCGTATGTCGTAGAAAGCATAAGACATAGCACGCTGGAAGGTGGCCCCAGTGTTTTTTAGACCGAACAGGAGCTTTTTATAAGCGAAGGTTCCCCACATACAGATAAAGGTAGTCTTGTGTTGATCAGCGAGTAAAATATTGATTTGATTGTACCCAGAGAAGCCGTCCATAAGGGAATAAATCTCACTCCCCGCACATTCATCAATAATTTGATCTATAAAGGGAGTGGGGTAATTGTCCTTAGGATAGGCCCGATTGATGTCTTGGTAATCAACACAAAGCCGTATAGTGCCCTACTTCTTATCTATAGGGACAATATTTGAAGCCCATTCTGTGAGGGGAATAGGATAGATAAAGCCTGCGTTAAGAAGTTTTTCAACTTCTGCCTTAATAGTTGTGGCTTTCCGAGGATGCACTAGGCATAGGCGTTGATGCACTGGTTTCGCACCCGGATAGGCAGGAATATAATGCACGATTATGTTGGGATCAATCCCAGGCATCTCTTCATAGGACCACACAAAAACATCTCTGAATTCGCTAAAAAGGCTTGTATACACTTGTATCTCTTCAAGAGAACAAGTCACTCCCACATGAATATTCTCGACTACCCCCAGTTTGACAGAGATGTCGATTGGCATGGTTTGAGTGATATTACTTAGGTTTCCATCAGAAAGGACCTCATGAGTCAATATCGGTCTTTGAAGAGGCAGAGTGGGAACCTGAGATGTGAAGTGCTCTAGACAATCAGACATTGCCCCTAGGCTAAGCATGAACGAGGAACGATGATGTCCATCGCTCCATGGAAGATCTTCAAGAGACATTGTTTCAACAATAGCTTCATCAGAAGGGAAAACTTCTCTTAAAGGGTCAAGCGAATCTGCATCACCGAGCGAAGGGGATTGAGAATATATATCCAGGGCCATGCTCAAAGGATCATGTTGAGGAGGAGGATCAGATGCGGCAACAATTTCGCAATAATTAATCTCAACTAGAGTTAACGGCATCGATTCTTCGAAAGAGGTCACCTGTTTAGGCAAAGGGATGATCCAAGGGTCATCAGACCTAGAGACCATATTAACTTGAATGGTGTGTGGTGGTGGAGTGGGAAAAATACCCATGAGGACGGGGTCCTTGAAGAGACTGGGTCCTACACTGTTACGGGGATTGGGGATCTGATCCATGTAAGGAACGTTGTTCTTAGAGGATGAGGTGAAGAAAGACAACTGATCCAAAGTGATAATTTTTCCCTCATGAGGGAACTTCAAAAGCCTAAATATGGTGGACGGAATGCATAGCATGGCGTGATTCCAACTGCGGCCAAGAAGGAGATTGTAGTTGAGCTTGGCGTCAACCACTTATACTTCTACATTGATTGTCTTCCCCTGTAATGTAATCAGAAAAATCTCGATAACACCCAAGGGTTTATATTCCTGACCATCAAATGCCTCTAGGGCATTGGGAGATAATGTAAGAGCTGGAGAGCCAATGGCCTTCCAGCAGGCGGATGACATAACACAGGTGGAAGCACCTTCGTCCACAACAGCTCTATGGATATTGAGGTTGTTGATCTCGACTTGAATAACAAGAGCGATTTGATGTGGAAGTCGGGGGACAAAATTTTCTAGGTTGAAGGTGAGAAGATTAGAATTGGTAGGATCAATTCCACTGATTTCAGACAACAGGGCTTTCCGTTGCGATGGGAAACTTTGAAGCACTTCCAATTCAGACATTGCAGAAGGCACCTGTGCCAAATCCTCAACAATACTGTAGTGCTGAGTGGTACGGGCATTTGGATTGTAGGAAGATTTTCGCAGAACACCTTTAGAAGGTGGCCTCACAATAGGTTTAGAGCTAGGCTTCTCAATTTATAAAGGACCAGAGACAGGTAGGGGAGGTGGGCCATCCACAACTTCCTTTCTAGCTACCTGGCGTGATCTAGCATAATCCTTTGAATGCGTAGCAATTGAGACAGGCGCATCACCATTCATCATAAAGACCTGGGACCCAAATGGTACAAATGGTGAAGGTTGCTCGACCATCTAGGTCTGCTGAGATGGGAATGGTTCTTTGAGAACTGCCGGAGTCCCTTTGGAGCCTTTCAGAAGTTGACTAACTTCATATCGTCGGGGACAATCTTTGGTATAATCGTCTCCTTCACAGATAAGGCAGGGGTACTTCGGTTTACGTTGGGAACCATCATCAGTGCGAGGTTAAGGAGACTCTGGTTTCAGGGCATCAGGTTTGTATTTTCCTTTTCCCTTCTTCTTTCCTTTGGAGGCCTTTTCCGTAGGATTAGCCTGAATAGTTTTGACCTCTGTAGTTTTACCAGAATCCGAAGGGGCAGGAAGAGCAGAATTATTGGAAGAATTGGACTTTTACTTCCCATTAGAGGATTTCCGAGAATTTTGAGAAACAAAACTAATAACACCATCCACCACTGGGGTAGGTGGTGCTTTAGAGGTTCCTGGCCGCGAAGCATCAGTCAAAATATCATAAAGCGTGCCAGACTAAGAGTACACTAGATCAAGGTATTGGGCATGCGCGATGGCTTGTTATTCAGTAAAACATGCCCCCATAGTGATATCTTGAGCGATCTTGTTAATGAAGGAGGTGGTGAACCAATGAGTTAGGAGTTGATCAGTTATATCAAACTTGATCAATCTACGATGACGTCGCCACTCATGAATATGATTGGATATGTGGGTGGCTTTATCCTGCTTCAAATAAGTTAGGAGATGCATCCCGGCTTCGTAACGAACTGGTAACTGGAAGTGAGTCAAAAAATCCATAGCTAACGTATTGAAGTATTGAAATATGCCACGGGGTAATTCTATATACCACTTAGCAGTAGCAACGATAAGAGTGACTGGAAGAGACGTAGACGAATTGAATCATCCACCCAAGAGTTGGACGAACACCACAGATGGTAGGTCATTACATGAGCTTGGGGGTCCTCTCTAGCTTTACCTTCAAACTTAGGATAGTCATCGGGTACCTTGGTCGGAACCGGAGGCCAATAAGGATTGTGAAGAATCGGATCATTGGTTAATTTAGAAATGTCTGGTAATTCCAAGGTGGCCAAGAACGGTAACTATGGATTGAAAGGCATGTTGGGCCCTCAATAAGGACCTATACCTGTACTCCACCCTGATTGAGCATATCCTTGCCCCCATAGGTTCTGTCCTGGGGGATTCTGACCATAGGGGGTATAGGCCATATAACCAGTCTGATACGGTTGCTGGTAACCAGTGTACGGGGGTTGATAACCGGGGTATGGACCCTGATTATATGTCGGCCCCATTTGAACAGTATGCAGATTTGACTGCTGAGTATAAGTATAGCCTGGTTGTTGAAGATAATAATTAGAACCTTGGGGCGGGTTGAAAACTAGTCGTGATTGACCCTCAGGATAATAACCGCCTTGGGGTTGAGTGCACTGTTGATAGGTGGGGCCCTACTGAACCTAATAAGTGGGGTGCGCAAAAGGATTTGGTTGCAGTATAGAGTAAATCGGCTATTGAGAAGGGTTGATAGGATGTGCAGGCTGGCCTGGTTGGACAGGTTAACCTAGCTGAACGGGCTGCCCTGGTTGAACAGGTTGACCCGGGTGAACAGGTTGCACAGGTTGTACAGGTTGACCTGGTTGATGTGGGACACCAGGCTGTGCCAGATGGGCTAGTTGGCATAGTGGTGGAATGGGGCCAGATTGTGCCTGATAACCGGTTTGACCTGTAATAGGACCATAAGAGGGCCCTGGTTATGCAACATTCATACCGACAGGAAAATGAGGTTGTAGAGGTTGCACCATAGGTTGAGAGGGTAGGATTTCCCCCCCAGGACCGTACAATGGCCCCGGTCGACTTGTGGGTCCTTGAGGTTTCCCTGGTTGGACCACAGTGTGTGGATGTATAGGTTGACCTTGAGGGTTGTAGGACTCTCCTTGCGGACCGTATAACAACCCCTGCTGGCCCAAAGGTTGGCCCTGTAAGGGTTGTCCTTGTGGGTCATAAAGATAACTAGGATGGCCCGAAGGTTGGCCCTGGAAGGGTTTTCCTTGTGGGTTGGAAGGTTGCCCAGCCTTGGCAGACATAAAACCTTGAACATACTAATAAGCATATGGAGCAGGAAAACGTAGAGGGTTTCCCTGCTCATTGTATTGATATGGAAAAATGTAGATAGGTGTACCATCCTATGCATAATGCGAAAAATAAGGATGGTTGGGATCTTGGGAGGATTTACTGACCTCAGAGTTCAATTGTTGTAGAGACAACCGATACTCCTCAGGAGAGATGTTCTTCGGAATAGCAGATGCTATGTAGATGTCTTCAAGAAGTGACACAGTCCTTACGGACTAAGTAGTAACAGCGGGTGTAGACGCGGCCACACAGACAGTGGGCCTAATAGGTACTGATGTGACCTAAGGAGATGATGTGATGGGTGTCCTTGGAGACATCCCCAATGAAGGAATAATCGGCCTCATAGAGGGAGTTGATACTCCCATAGAGGCGACAACGGTTAGAATGTAACTTAAGGATCTATACCTTGCTGGAAGCGAAGGACTAGGCGAAGACATGACATATAACTCGGGGTTGTCTTCTGGGAACAAATGGTAATCTTCACCAGATGTGGGGATTTCCTCAGTAGGAGAAGGACTAGATGAGCACATATCTGAACCTGCCGCTAGATCTTCTAAAAGACGACGAGGGCTAGGAAGAATAACAACGGCTATGAAAGGCGAACCCGATGTAAGGGGAGGGAAATATTCCCCTACTCCAAATCCAAACCAAGTGTTGGATAAGGGCCAATTGAATTCAACTGGTCCTCCAAAGGGAAGCTCAAATAGAATCGGTCCCCCGTCGGGAAACTCGGAGACAATGGGTTGTTGAGGTTTAGCAGAGGATTGAGAGACCTCTGATGAATCCTCTGTGTAAGGACTACCAGTAGACAAAACTGAGGGTTCCACCACTATGACAGTAATGACAAGAGGAAGAGATGAAACAAAAACAAACGAGCTAAAAAATCAAGGCACACAATCAAACGGCCAACAAGAAAATCCTAACAGGACATGTGATCGCAGGTGATTTATTTTACCACATTGAAACTTAGAAAATTCACCATTTCATGTTTTAAGAGTCGAGAAACGGATGAAAGGTGACTCTATCTCTTTCAGTTTTGAAAAAGGCATGAAAGGACAAGCGCTTGATGATCCTTTCAAATTTAAAGAGTCAGAAAAGATCAAAATGAATACTCTGGTAATCTAGGCAAAGGGTGTACTAGATATCTGTGAACTACAATATACACCTTGGTTTCAAAATGAAAGAGAAATCAACCAAGGACTTGACTTATGTGCAAGCAATCTCCCTGAATGTTGTATCCGGTGTATCACGGGTATAAGGCAAAAGACTCGGCTTCCTACGGATAAAGGATAGCAACCTAGTGGGGTCTCCCTTTATATATGTGACAGTATGGGGAGAACAAGTCTATACTAGCGCTGTCTAAATCCAAGAGGCGAACGACAGCTACTAGGTTTAACGACCTCGGAACACGTCACTAGCCTAGACCTCTAAATATTTTGTTAATGTTTCAATGCTGCCTTAAGGTAAATTGAGTAAATTTTAATTTTGATCTTCAATTATGTTTCAATTTCCAGGCCCTACTGAATGTTATGTTTCAAAATCCCCTAAATGCACACTACATGCCACAATGTATCACTTTTTTCGATGAATAGCTAACTATGGGAAGGTTGAGAGCTTTCACACAAGAACAAAATGATCACAAAACAACCACTAGTGTCTCTAATGCAAGCTAACGGAAAATAAAATATTTTCTTTCGGAGTTACAAATCACTAATAGCACAGAAAATATTCAATTTACATTAACTAATCAAAAGAAAAAGAGATTTTTTGTATTTTAAATGTTGAAGAGCAAAGTGCACTAAACAAAACGAAAACTAATGAAAAGAACAATTTGAGAAGTGACAGCAAAAGAGCAAAGAAAAATAAGTTTCACTCAACGCCAAACACACAATTAGACCTCAAATTGATAAAGAAGTCCCTCAAATAAAAGAGAAGCCCCAAAGACTCAAATGAACCATGTAATCTAGGCTCAAAACGAGACAAAGCAGAATTCGAATGAAGAAGAAGCCAATCACTCAAATAACGCAATAAAACAATGGAAAACCACCAAACGAATGCAAAGAAGTAAAAACAAAATTGACCGATCAAATGAGGACCAAAAACTCCCACGAGAGGCTCGACACACTATAGCACCTAGATGCCCTAGGGCTAGAATGTAAAATCGATAGAAGAGGGCAAACAACTAGTGGATGAAGGTCACAGTCAGTCAAACAAGGCTTCAGAACACTCAGGCAGTCAAAAAAGTGACACCAAAACCACAGACCAAGCTCAGAAAGCCCAAAAAGAAGCAAACCCTAGCACCTTTTAGGATTGGCGTGATTGTCAGGCTACAACTAGTGCCAGAACAAGATTGGCGTGGGTGAAAAACTCACAACATGCGCCAGCTGGCATGAATGTCAGGGAAAAAACTGTGCCAGTCAATTTTACTAATGGAAAAGATGAAAAAGAGCAATCAAGAAGCAGATCATGGATGTTGAGTCTAAACAAAAGTTTAACACTGAAAAGAGCGAACCACAAGAGTTGATCAAGCAGGAAAAGAATAAAATCGACCGAAAAGACAAGACAAACTAAAATCAATGTCTCCCTAGTGGAGTCGTCAGTTTGTTGGAGAGGTAAATCCCCTTTGCGGATAGAGGTGATCCCTACTAGCCCACATCAGGTCTAGCAACAACTGAGTCACGCTAAGACGCAATTTACTAATTGCAAAAGACCAAGATGCGACAAGAGGCCTACATTAATTCCTACGCTGCCATCATTTGTGGAGAAGATTGTGCTTCCGTCCCTTGCTTTGGAAAATCAAAATTATCCTACTCGATGCGATCGAACACCTACACGTACAAGAGGAAACAACAAACAAACAAGTGTAAAACCTAATACATGCAATTATGTATCAGTCAGAGAAGATACAACTCATAACATAAAACATGAACATCTGAGTGGAACCATAATTGAAGTCATTTATTATTGATCAGAATAAAGAAATATACAACCTAAGCTCTGATGCTGGATCTTCCTTTGGCGGGTCGACAGAGGAGTACGTCTCGGTAAAGCTCGTTGGGAAAAGGAAAAGTCTCTCTCTCTTCAGTTGTCTGATGATAATCTCCTTACAATTGATTCAGCTCTATTCAGGCTAGCTTGCAAAGGGAAAATGACAAGCTTATATAGATGGTGGAAGGGGAGTTGGTATCCCTAAAATGGTGGGATTGGCCCTACCCTCAAGGAAGCTTCCATGATAGGTGGAAAACCACTTCCCCTACATGGAGATCTGGAGCCAAACCTCCCAACTCATTTTAGAGACTCGTTCAGAAGTTGGTTGGAATCAAAATTCTGCCATTTATTTTTAAAAAACTCTCCTTATTAAGCCTAGCACGAGTGATACACTGGGACAGAGCGCCAGTTGGCACGCCCTCTTTGGTGGATTTCCCTCGTTGGCGCGAGGGCTGAACTAGCTAGTCGCGCCAAGGCTAAAAATTCTATTTTTAGGGCTTTTCACAGGAAATTGTCTTCAGGGGAATGATTTTCCTTGTCAAGGGGGATGCCATGAAAGTGGTTTCAGGTCATGTCACTACTCATAGGTCACGGAATAATCCCTCCAATGTGCGAGATGGGGGATTGCAAGGACGGTAACAAATTACTATGTAACAGCAAGTTAGATTTTGTGAAGGCTCTGCCTGAGTGTCTTTCCAAACAACATCCATAGATACATCTCCTTGTACAAAGGGTTGGGGTTGCTATGATATTATTCTTTTCTTCTGTCGGCTCATAACCACCTTGTGTTTTGGACTATAGAAAATTTCCAAAGGAGGAATTTCTTCAATGTTAAGAAACATTTCGGTGGTGGGGAAGGCCGGGATGAATTTTAATCTTTCTGTGCTTATTAATTTGTCAGAGAGCTCAACAGTGAATGAGTCTCGAATTTTATTTTGTGGAGTATGCACAATTTGTTGTTGATCACCAACTGTAGCTCGTTTTTCTTGGATTTTTATATCAAACTCCTTCCAAACATCCTTTAGATTACTAGGGAAATTCACATCTATAGTTTGAATGTCCACTGGTTTATCTTGGTTTGTTGTGGTGAGGACTTCAGTATCCTTAGTATCTGATTCACTTTCCTTATCCCTCTAAGCTAATGGTTGTGAAACATCCAACATTTTCAATGGAATTTCTTCCAATCTCTTATTGCTATATTGCTTAAATTTCAACAATTTCTGCAGATGGAGGTGTAAATATGATAACTTTTGAATTGTAGAATAATTGTTGATAGACTCAAATAGGTCATCATTGTCTTCCTACACAAAGGGACTAATATTCACTTGGGTAGTGAAATTATTAGCAACTTTAATTGGATCATACTGCCTGTTTAGAATTGTAAATAAATTAAAACATTCAATCTAACCAATCTCAACAAAAACATGCTTATAATTATCAACTCAATAAACACCAAAATTAATAGGAAAATAAGGCCATGGTGCTTTCCTGGCCTCTTTCAGAAATCTGGTTAGGCCGTTTTCAATAGTATGATATGCAACTTCTCTTGTGAGAAGCTTGTCAGGAACATATAGGGGTAAAACATGGGGTTGAGCTAAGCTCCCAAATACTCATACATAGGTGAATAGCTCCTCACCAAACCATTTTCCTATAGAGGAAAAATCATCTTAGGCCTATTTTGACAGTCTGGGGGCTTTCTCATTAAAAAATACTTGGAACAGTGGGAGAATAAATCCATGCAAAATTTTGTAAAAATGGTTCTCATACTTAGATTCCCGAAACATACTATGAAATATATGAATAGGTACATCATCTTGGGTGGTCCATTTCTAGCCCATGGCTTGAAAATCCAAGGTAAAACACACAACATCCATGATATATACGCTCATATAGAATGGGGGATATTTTTTGGAAGAAATAGAGCGGTTTTTTCTATATTCTAAAATATGAGTAGTAATATTATTAGATATATTATTACCCCAATCCATAACAAAGGAATCTCTAGTGGCCTCCATAAGAGGGACCCATGCTACTGGAAATCGAGTAGTTTCTGGATAACCAAAAAGTTTGGACATCATCATAGAGAAATAACAATAGGGTCTTGCAAGGGAATCAATAGAGTACATACCCTATTCGTCATTTTTGTGCTTGTTGGGTTACTCCTCCATTGCTTGATTGGCTTCAATTTGAGCTAATTTTATTTGGCGAACTGTGCAATAATTTTTTTATCATAAAGATTTTCTAGGTCTGGGATATGGTACATTAGCTTCAGGTCTTCAGCCTTGAAGGAACCAATCATTATTCCTCTGCTGGTAAGAAATTTCCTATCTATGACATTGAGATTATCAATGATCTAGCTTACCATATCAGTGTATTATAAGATGTTAGGTCGGGAAGAAATTCGATGCAGAAAATAATTAGCTACTTCTTCAATTGTAGCTTTGGAGGAATCGAGAGCATAGATAGTTGCTTTTATTTGAGCTTTGTGATGTTTTTCATCCTCGAGAAGCTTGTACATGGATTCCAATGAAGAGGATTCACTTTCTAGTCCACACTTAGTATTCGTAAAGAGAGGTAGAATTTCTGTTCTCTCGATTTTGGGGGGTGTAGGGTTTATATGGGCCATATGCTTCTTAGCTTTCTTGAGAGATTTAGACATCTACGAAGAATTATGCTTATTTTGGCTAGCCTACAAATAAATGAGAAAGGATAAGCGGAAAGAGGTAACTTTTGGTTTTTACAATATGTACAAGTACCATATCAATAGAAACGTTCAAACAAATGAGACTTTGAATGCTGATAAGATATGAATTAAATGCTTGTTACATGAAAATTATTATGGGGATATAGGAAAAAAAACCACTAATTTATGACATTAAGAGCTGATATGGGTTGGTGTGCCCATATAATAATTTCCACATTAAAACTCGATTTGTTACATTGCATCATTGGTCATGTGAAAATCTTCATTAAATACTGATTGAATTGGTTTTCTGATAGTTTGTGATATTGCAATCACAATATTAAAAGGAGTGGAGTGTGAAATGTTTGAGTTGACAAGAGTGCGATGTTCGATGAAATATATTGCATTGGAAAATATGATCAGGGGAAGAAGAATGATTACTCTTGGGGGAATGCGACGTGATAGATATATTGCATCGGGGAATATGAGAGGTGACAATAAGACCGTTAGGATTGGAAATGCGAAATGCAAAATGCATTAGCTTACGTGGTGGAAGTAGGTCTCACTGGAATTCCTTATGGATTATTCTTGAAAATATGGCTTTTTTCATCTTAAAAGTGCTTTTTCTTATATACACCAGATCGCAAAATGTTTCAAGTGACATTTTAGGAGATATATACATTTCGTTGTGGTTTTGGGAGTGCAATGATAAGATTTTCCTCTGCTTAAGTGCTTCTAAAGCCAAACTTTAAGGTTTTATCCTTTTTTTATCCCTATTTATATCTAATGAATTACTCTAAGGGTTTTATTATGTTTAACTCTAAAAAATTAAAAGGGTCCCCATTATTTTCTAAGGTAACTATTAATTAAAATAATGGGGTTTTTTTATTAGCACAACAAAACTTAATTCATTAGTTTTGAATTTGGACTAAGAGACTTATAATTTTTCCAAAAGTTTAAATAAATCATTCATTCAAACCAGGTGTATAGTGAGGTGGAAACTAGTAGAGCACATCATTTGAAACTGAAATTGATCAAAAATATGGAAGAATGAGGGTATGGCAGAATTTTTTCTGAGATGGGTAAAACTAGTTTAAAAACTGAGAAATTTTCATTTCTCAAATTAATTGCAAGAATCTGACATAGATTTTGACTACTGTTAAAGAGGTTTTGTTAGAAATACATATGTCTTTATCCCCATAGGCTTATTTCTAATTAATTACATATATACAATATTGGGTGGGAATTTTTATAAGGCCAGTTTTGTACATTGCACTATTTTCTTGATAGAAAAATTCAAGAACTTAAGTCATTAGTCATTAGTTTTGAATTTTAACTAAGGTACATACAAATTGTGTACAAGTGTAAATAAATCATTCATTCAAACTAGGTGTATAGTGAGGTGGAATATATTAGAACACACCATTTTCAATTATCACTTAGAAAGAGAAAAGAGTGAGGGTATGGAGGGATTTTTTTGAGTTGGGTGAAAATAGTTTAAAAACTCAGAAAATGCCATTTTGTCAAATAAATTGCAAGAAAATGACACAAAATTTGAGTAATGTGAAATAGTTTTTTGTCACAAATTCATATGTCTTCAGCCCATACGTTTATTTCCAATTAATGACACATGTATAGTAATTTTCGAGCATTTTATAGCCCTGATTTTGTACATTTTCACTCTATTCTTGAAAAAAATTGTAAAAATTGTGCACAAGTGTAAATAAATCATTCATACAAACCAGGTGTGTAGTGAGGTGGAAGTTAGTAGAATAATCCATTTGAAACTAAAATCTTCTCTCCTATGTCCAAGTCTACCAATGTATCAATTCATCATCTCTACAAATGTTCAAGTCGGAAAAAATATCCCGGGCCAAACCAATTACACTCTTGGTAATGAAACATGAAATGGGAAATTATTGGAAAATTCCTAACCATAAGATATAATCTTGCATCAAGTCTGACAAATATCCTACATAACTATGTTTCCCACTTATATGCAGGTTTTAGATAAGGAAATTCAAAGAAAAACTTAGAATGTTGTATGAAATATAAAGTATAAATATTTAAGCTCAAAGTAAAGTTATAAACATGAAAAAGTTTGTAAAATAGTAAAATAAACAATATGCAATTTGAATCAATCTTATTTCCAATCAATGAAGCAAGGGCGTGCATTTTAGTGAAGCAAGGAAATTTTGGCCTACTTTACAACAATGCACACCCAACCCTCATGTTTAAGGCCAAATTGAATGATTCAACTTGGAGATTATTTTTTTACTCATAAGTAACATTAATATAATTAAATATTTTAATGTTTCACATATATATTTTGTTGTTCAAGAATACTCCAAATTGCATGGATTTCATATGCTAAAAGGAACGGTTTGTGTTGCTCAAATAAATGTGCACTAGGACTTGTAACTAATTGGAAGTGATCAAATGATCATTCCATCCTATGGTTCTGTGAAATTGTACTAAAGTCTTGTGGTGTATAAATGCCCTAATGGGCCTAAATCTTTGGTGTAACAACTCCCTAATGTGGCTTAGTTCTTGGGTATGACAATGGCCTCTTTCGGCCTTCTTATCTATGATATGAGAAAATATTATGACAGAGATGTGAAGGAGATATGTTGAGCCCTAATAAAAAGATATCATGACAGACCTATGACTGTTTTGTTACATTTTTATTGCTAATGTTCTCTCTACATAATTTATTATGATAATATGGGGTGAATGCAATGTGAAAATGTTTTAAAATGAAATTATCTACTGCAAAAACTTCTAGCCCTAAGAAAAGTAACAATGTTTCTACGTTATTTGTTAATAAATATGTAACGATGTAAACATGTGTAAATTAATAACATAAACAATCTACAATTTGAATCATTCAAACTAAAGTGTAAACAATAAGAGTAGTGTTAGAATTATTGGTAGACTATATTTTGAATAGAGTATAATTGGTCCTTACAACCTTAATATTAATTAAGATTAGCATTTTTCCCCATGTAACACACTTTACCATTGGTGTGTATATCAATATTTTTTCATTCCTCACTTATAACTTAGCTTATGCAATCATTTTAGAGTGAATTAAATTACTCTATACTAAATATAGTGGATATCGAAATTATGGTTATTCTTATTAATACATTCTATTAAGATTTGATTTTATTTGAGAATAATGTTACATTATTGTAACATTTATATGTTTAATTTTAGATGGAAAAAAAATTATTGATGGCACTAGAAAGGGAAGAATTTATGTTGTATTTAACGCCTTGACATGATAACATTATTTGACTTGAGTCAGTGCTATATTTGGTGATTGATGAATCAAAATTTTTGGCGATGGGCAAGTCGAAAATTTAAAATTCTCGTGGGCCAAAACTTTGAAATTAAATACCCACCAACTATTGAACTAAAAAAAAAAATTCATACTCTTTGTCCTCTGAGAAATTTTTTTAGTGTTTATAGGTGTGGACCCAAAAGGAAAATAATAGGCTTATATTCCCCCGCTTGGGTGTCAATTCGAAGTCCACCCATTCTATCCATTTTAAAGTATTTTAAGGATTTAAATGAAGCTTACATGGAAAAAAAAATTCTCCCTTTTTGGTCCAAAAAATGGAGTTACAAAGGCATTCTCGGTTCCATGAATAAACGGTGGATTTAGGGTTAAATTGAGGGATATTTATTCATGTATTGGTGTAGAGTGGTTTGATTATCATAAAGGTTTTCTAAACATTTAGGCAGATTGTGTGTATCTGATGGATGGATGTGTATTTTATATATTTAGGGACATGAGAATAAATAGGAGAAAGAGGCCTTGGATTTTATATCAGGGATGGAGGCAGTTAACAAACTTAATTGTGTGCAGTTGAAAAAATTTACTACATACAAACAAAAATGACCAACTAAAAACATATAATACAAGGAAATTTCAATATTTCTTGGAAACTTTTCAGAGTGTTAATTTCTTACAACAACATTTTCTGCGGTGAATTATATTTGCATGACCTTGCTTGTTTTAGAGACATATCTGTCAATTTGACACCTTATGTCGGGGGTGTTCAATTGAGAGATTTTGTAACTTTTACTCAAATCTGGGTAAGTTGGAAAGTTGTGTATGACACTATAACAAATAATGAGGGATGAGTAAATTTGTGTATGAGAAATGAGCCTAGCTGTGTTGATGTTGTTGTTAGGGCACACAATCTAGTATTGAAATTTCCAACCACCCAAGCATTAGTAATGGTATTTGGGTTCGATTTTACAAAGATTCCTCAGGAATATTCAAGGGATCATTTGACGAAATTTCAGCCTAAAAGCCCCCATGAAATTTTCATGTAATTTCCATGTCATAATATGTAAGCAAATCAAAACCATTTAAATTTCAAAATAGGTACATCTAAATATTTTGGAGGGAAAAGAAGAAAAATTAATTTTTTGAATTGTATTTTTTACTTATATCCTTATAGGTTTACTCAAATTTCAAGTGTAGTCACTCGTTGGATGTATAATTGAATTCCACATCCACTGAGTACCCATTATGCATACTTTTGAGAAGACCCACATTGATAAAAATTGAAGATACAACACAAATGTTATATTTATCTTCAATTTTTATCAATGTGCATCTTCTCAAAAGTATGTATAATGGGTACTCGTTGGATTTTGAATTTAATTATGCATCTGACGATTGTATACACTTGAAATTTGAGTAAACCTATATAGAGATAAGCCAAAAATTCAATTAAAAGAATAGTTTTCTAATTTTCCCTCCAAAATTCATAACTCTTATTTTATTATTTTAACTATTATTTTATTATTTTTCCTTAGGAGGCTTCTTTTAGGATGAAATTTACTCTAATGAAGATCTAATTCATTATAAGGGAGTAATGTAAGGTGGAATATGTGTCGACAGGAGCTCATGGAAGAATATATTTACTATCATCAAAATTTTATACAAGTCCTTTCTATAGTTCCTCAGTATACATATTACATTAAGAGGAGTGGCCCAGGATGGATTGAACTCAGATTTAAATTTCCTTTTGTTTGGCTTCCAACCTATCAGTAGCATCATCCATACCACTTTATTGATAAATTATGGGATACAGAGTCCTATGATTTCTTAGAGCTACACTCTCAACATGTTAGGAATTGCTCATATGGGTTTGCACAAGGACATGCACATGCTTAATTTAAGGGTGATGTTGCTCCATGGAATTGTTACCTTTTTGCATTCAATTTCTTATTATTTTTCTCCCTTTTTGACCAACAAGACCGCATTTTACCATTCTAAGAACCATTATTTATCTAACTATGTCATTTTTGGAATGTCACCTTCTTAGTCTAATTCTTCTTGTAATTTGGCATTGGAACTATTGCCTTGAGTGATTTTTATTATAAAAATTGATAATGTGGGTTCTTTCAAGTTTAAGTGGTCTCCTGAATTTGTTGTTATAGGATTACACTTCTCAATTTCCTTTATTAATTTGGACAAAGGCTCTGAGAAATGTTGTTGATACATGAAAACGTTTCCTTGTGCATGTTGTATTTTTGTCACATGGACAGAATCTACAGTGCATCAAATCAAATTCAATTCAAATACTGGGAGATATTCATGGAGAATACAGATCATTTAGTTAATATTTTCTATAAATTTATTGTAATTAAAGGAAAATTGTTACAACTTTACCCTTATCATGGAAATTGTTGTATGAATTATCAAAATTTATTTTTATTTGAAGATCACATGAGAATCGAAATATTCTTATGATGATCTTCTGGTTGTATTTGAAAATGATAAATAAGAGATATTTTTGCCCACGGGGGACAGAAAAGTAACTCATATAGATAGTATTGGAAGGAAAGGGAAAGCACCAAGATCTATAATACTAATATTTTATTAATGCAAATGTCAACCTCGTGTCATCATATATTTCTCTGAGTAGTTTTCACACTTTTTAGTGCACCAGCCCATGCTGAGGAATAAGAGCCCTCCTTAGTAGGGATCATTAGTTAAATATAATACATTAATTATTTGTATTAATTCTTCTTAGTTATGTGATTGTTGTTACTGTCAATTTCATTTATTAGTCATTGATTGCAGAATTTGTTTTTGAATGGTATGATTGCAGAAATTCACGGATCAATCCCTCTTAGTGTAGCAATGAGTTATTTAATTTCATGTTACATATTAGATCTCACTTTGTTTGAGTGTGTCTCTTCAACATTTAATGGGTGATCAAGGGTTGTAGGAGTGTTGTTTACAAATGAGATTGGTTGTGTAATAGAGTTTTTTATTCTATGAGTGTGTGACTCTTTTCTGATTATGTTGAATAGTGTAACAACCTGAATGTTTGTTGAGAGTTATTTTTGAAACTACCTTGGTTTGAGATTCATTATGCTAGTTATCATTTCCCTTGAATAGAATTTGAATGATAGCCTTTAAATTTAAGCCTACCTGGATTGATAATTAATCTGAGAGTGGAATTGTCTCTCCAATTTAAAGGAACAATTGTTTCACTGATAGTTATTGTGAAAGTTATTTATTTCTTGTTACCGTTTGATGGTGTGTTCATTTCATTTTAATATGTGTTTCAACATTTGTTGAGAGAATGGTTTCCAGAAGTGCGCTTCTTTTTTGAATAAGAGAGACATCGTGGCAGAGTGGCTTTATTCTGCATTATGTTTTTTTTTCTTGAGAGTGTGAAGAAGGTTTGAGAGTGTAACAGTGAGAGTGTAGAGTTGTTGAGAGTGTGATTACAACAATTGAGTTTGACATGCATTAGAACTAGTAGTAATTTTATCTTGCATATATTTTGTGTAATAGCCATGAAATAACAAAACCTAACTGGATTGAAAATTAATGTGAAGAGTTGGAACTATTGCTCTGAATTAAAAGGAAATTTTTTCTTCCCAACAACAAGTTGAATCAAAACCCATACATAACTTTGACATAATGCAAGTTGAAAAAAAACTTGGAATGTTGTATGAAATATGAAACATAATTATTTAAGGGTCAAAATAAACATATAATAATTCAAAAGTCTGTAAAATAATTAAATAATCAATCTACAGTTTGAATCAATTAGATTGGCCAATAAATGAATTCGAGGCATTCATTTTAGAGAAGCAAGGAAATTTTGGCCTTCTTCACAAAAATTTTCCCCCAACCTTCATTTGAGGGCCAAATTGAATGATTCAACTTGGATGGTATTTTTTACTCATAGGTAACATTAATAAAATTAAATATTTTTAATTTTTACCATAAAATTTATATGGTGGGAAACATTCCACCATTTACCCTAGGAAGATGTCATATATCCTTCATGTTCCAACCATCTTCCAACCAAATTTACAATTATAATGTACAACACTTTTCATTGAATAAATATGGGAAAAAAACCTATGTTTCCTCTACTCTATGTTGCAAGAAATGAAAATTGACACATAAAAATAACAATATCCAACTAACTTATTGAACGCCAAATATTGATATCTTGTTCTCCATCCAAATAACAAATTCGGTCCATTTTTTGTTTTGTAACATGTCATTTTCGAAGTTTAAATGTTGATAAGTGAAATTAAATAATTCATTAAAACTAGATGTATAAGGAGGCGTAAAATAGTAGAATACATCATTTGAAACTAAAAACACTAAAAAATAAGGAAGAATGAGGATATGGTGGCCATTTTCTTGAGTTGTTTATAAATGGTTTAAAATTTGAGAAATTGTCATATTTGTCAAATCAATTGCAAGAAAATGACACATAATAAGAGGAATGTGAAAGATATTTTTGTAAAACATGCACCTGTCTTCAGACCCATGGGATTATTTCTAATTAATGACATATCTATAGTCTTCACAATGCATTTTTGTAAGCTATTCTTTGTACATTTTCACTTTGTTCTTGACAAAACAATTCAAGAACTTAAGTCACTAGTTTTGAATATTGACCAAGAGAATTAAAAATTGTGCACAAGTGTAAACAAATCATTCATTAAAATATGATAATGCAATCCTTGTGTGCATTTGTATGTTTATGGATTGAATTTATAAACCAAATTCTCATCATAGTAAAAATTGTTAAAAGTGCACTTTCCATACATCTTTTGTGAGCAGACGAGGTAAGGTTATAAAAATCCAACATAAGGATGTTCTTTCCCAATATCTGTAACTATCCCATTCATAAATCCATTTATTATAATCATTTCATAACAGGGGATGGCTTCTTTTTTATTAAACTAAGGGGACATATCATGAATACATGACAACCCTTAGGTGTTTTTGTTAAATAAGCTCCTTTTAATCCCAGATAGAAATATTGGGTGTATAGCGAGGTGGAAAATAATAGAAAACACCATTTTCAACTGAAATAAATTAGAAATAAGGAAGACTGGGGGTATGTCGAGCAGATTTCTAAGCGGGGTAAAACTGGGTTAAAAAGTGAAAATTTTTCATTTTGTCGAATCAATTGCAAGAAATAGACATAGAATCTGAGGGATGTGAAATATTTTTTTGTCAAAAATACATCTATATTCATCCCCATAGGCTTATTTCACTTAATGACATATGAGCAGCCTTTGGTGGGGATTTTTCTAAGCTAATTTTTGTACATTTCCATTTTTCTCTTGATAGAACAATTCAAGAACTTAAGTCATCAATTTACTATTTCGACTAAGAGACTTACAAATTGTGCACAAGTGTAAATAAATCGTTAATTAAAATATTGCCATGGAATCTTTGAATGAATTTATATGTTTATGGCTTGCATTTTACACCAAAATCCCCGCATGGTAAAAATTGTTAAAAGTGCACTCTTCATAGATTGAATGTTGATTGTAAATCTTAATATATAATAGTTAAAAAATAAATTTAATTATATATAAGGTTTATACTATAAATTTATTATTAATTTAAATGTCTAAAAACCTAGTTTGTTGGAATCCTCCACGTGCATCTTGAGCTTCCATCCTCCATGTGTATCCCTTGAGTGCATCCTCAGCGTGCATCCTCCGTTTTCATCCTCAGCCTACACCCTAAAATTCCATCCTTAGCGTGCATGAACAACATGAATTCTCAAGTTCCATTCTCATTGTGCATTCAAATTTTATTTAAAGACATCGTAAACCATGGAAACAGGGGCCTTCTCAACCACACCATCAGTTGACAAACACAATTTCCAAATTGAGAGTTTCTCCATGAAAAAGTTCTAAGAGAGTGCTGATGAATGGAATGATAGAATAAAGTTGCAAGAAGGTGTGCTCAATATAATATTAAGAGCATAAGTGCATCAATTTGTTTGGGGGAATTTAATTCACAACAGAACAGATAGATGAAACTATTTTTAATTATGAACGTGATTTGAAGGAATTGGTAATTTCTGGGCATAATTTTTATCTTTAACTTGATTTGGTTACCAGAGAAACTAATATAGAATGTAGGGGAGGAGTAATGTTGGACCACTTGAAAACCCCTAGGTAGAAAAGATTGATATGGAAAACAAAATATGTGGAAAAAAGTATAGTTTTTCCCAGAAATGGTTTAAAAATGGAAGATGTTCCCCCTGGATTGTATAGAACCTTCATTCATATTGTCCTCGGGACCATTCTAAATCACCACAAGAAATATATATTTAGTTAATGCATGAAGTTGGTCATACACTATGTTGGTGACTTGGTCATAGATGTACCTTTTCTATTGGCTAAGAAATTGCACCATGGATTGCAATAAAGTAAAGTTAAGGGGGTCAATTTTAGCTACCCATGCACACTACAAAACATTATTGGCCTGTATCGACCCAACACAACGTGATCAATTAGTCCTAAATAAACATACAATAGGATGTGTAAAGTGCTGGCAGACAATGACAAGATACCTCAACCTTTTCTAGAGAATAATGTGGAAGGGGTTTCTTCTTCTACCACTTCACAATTACATGAAGAATTTTTGGAGGAAAATATGGAAAATGTGGTAAGTGACATCATTTGAGAGAACCTTGATCAAATTTTTGTTGTTACAACTTTGGCAGGGTTAAATACACGCCAAGATGCAGATATGGTGCAGGGATTTGTCAACATTGATTAAGAATCTATTGATGATGAAATTTTTTCTTCTTCAAAGGGTCAAGATGATTCTTGTATAAAGAGTTGTGAACAGTGCATGACTAAGGATAAGAATATTATTTAACACACAAGAAAATTTATATATTTAGATAAATCCAAAGAGTAATTATCTTCTCCACGGGTTTGCCATGATTCCTAAAAAACAAAGATGTGAAATATGCATGAATAAGGATCAACAGGTTCTTCATCTGAAGTAGGAAGTCGCAAGCTTGCAAAAATTTCTAGTGGACAGTGAAAAAAGGGAAAATGTATCTATATACAAGTCAAAAATATATTGAAGAGTTGAGAGATAAAAATGGTAAAGCTATAGATGATGGAATTAAGGAACTTAATGATTTAAAGGAAAAGTACATGGTTAAAATGAATAAATATGCATCCAAGATAATGGAGCTTAAAAATGAGCATAAAAATAGGTCTGAGGTTCTTAACATAATGCCTCTATAGACCTGCATTCCACTTGCATTAAAACTTATAAAAGAAGTGAAGGAGAAAGAACAATATATTCATACTTTAAAGGTTGAGTTTCAAAATAAAATCAGGTTACTAAACACAAATAGGAGATAAAAAATTATGAAGGGTTAAAATGATGAAGAGGGAGATTGAAAAGAAATATGTATCATTGAAATATGGTAAGAAATTGAAGGCCTTGTTATATTTTGAGCACTCATTAACAACACAAGAGAATAGCTTGAATTGAGCTATTAAAGTAGTAGATACTAAAAAAGAAAAGAAACCAAAGATACCTTATTTTCTAAGTATCATTGGGCCTTGCGAGAGTGAGAGATATCGTTGTTTAATTTTTTTGCAATTTTGGATGTTTGAGGTGATGTGTTTGACACATAAAAAATTAAGGAATCACTCAAGAACAAGGGAAGAGTAGATTAAGGAGCTTAAAATACAATTACTGGATGAGTAAGAAGAAAAACATTTGCGATTCGAAAGTGAGATACAATATTTGAAATCCAAAATTCACACTTTGTAGAATAAGCTCATAGCTCTTATACTTCCAGTTTCACAGATTTTAGATCAAAGAGATATGAAGGATGAATTGCGTCATGTTAAACGTGAGCTCAGAAACGTGAAGGACATTATTCAAGAAAAATAAAAAGAATACTATGAAAGGTACAAGAAGCATGTGGAGTTTTTGAAGAAGCAATCTGTTAAAAAAATTAAATTCAAAGCTACTTGATACAGTAAAAAAATAGAGTGAAGGAGTCGGAAGATAAATTACAAGCAAGTGATGGAACTTCCAAAGAACTAGACACATCTACACAAGGCAAGAGAGATTGTACTGCATTAGATTCTTGTGAAGAGGATGGCTTGCATAAAACTCAAACTAGAGTTCCATAACAACAATCTATGTATATGTTATTATTGTAAATAGATTTCAATGTTTAATAAAAAAATGATTTTTTGCTGATAACATTCTTGTTTATGCAAACAATGCATTTTTATGTAATTAATTTCTTGTATTTTAGTGAGAAACATGTGGTTCTTTGCTATTCATAAAATGAAAAGGAATTACACATTTAAATCATAGAGAAATATTGTTTGAATGATCCATTCATGCGTTGTATTAATTATTCAATAGATTCTAGGCTTATATTGTCTACAAAGGATTCTAGTTTTTTATTTGCTGTGACTAAGGAGTCAATTTCTAAAATGTTGTGTCTATTTGGTTCTCCATTAAATTTTCCTATCCTGCAATTGACATAGTTGATGAATAATAAGTTATTTTCCAAGTTCAAATCTTGTCTATCTCTACAATATTAACAAAGGAATTTTCTTTCCCAATATGTGTACATATCCCATTCCCAAAACAATTTACTATAATCACTTTCATAGTAAGGGTTGGCTTTAATTTTTGTTAAACTACGGGGACATCTCATGAATAAAAGACAACCCTTAGGTGCTTTTGCTCTATAGGAACCTTTTTAGCCCAAATTGAAAAACAAGGTTTATAGTGAGGTGGAAAATAGTAGAAAACACCATTTATACAGTATTTGGAAAGCATTTTTCTCAGACCGATTTTGTACATTTGCGCTCGGTTCTTGATAAAATAATTCAAGATCCTAAGCAATTAGTTTTTAATTTTGATCAAGAGACTTACAAATTGCGAATGAGTGTAAATAAATCATTTTATTCAACCCTGCTTTATAATGATATGGAATATAGTAGAAGAAACCATTTGCAACTGAAATCACTCAGAAAGAAGAATGAGGGTTTGGCGGGCTTTTTTATGAGCTGGGTAAAACTAGTTTAAAAATTGAGAAATTGTCATTTTTTCAAATCAATTATAAGAAACTAACACAACATTTGAGGAATGTGAAATATTCTTTTGTCACATTGCATATGTATTTAGCCACATAGGCTTATTTCCAGTTAGTGACTTTTGTATAATGTTGGGTGGGAATTTTTCTAATCCCATTTTGTACATTTTCACTTTGTTATTGACAGAAAAAATCAAGAACTTAATTCATTAGTTTTGAATTTGGACTAAGAGACTTATAATTTTTTCATAAGTTTAAATAAATGATTCATTCAAACAAGGTGTATAGTAGAGTGGAAAATAGTAGAGCACATTATTTGCAACTGAAATCACTCAAAAATAAGGAAGAATGAGGGTATGGCAGGAATTTTTCTGAGATGCGTAACACTAGTTTAAAAACTAAGAAATTGTCATTTTTCAAATGAATTGCAAGAAAATGTCTCAGATTTTGAGGAGTGTTAAAGAGGTCTTTGTCAGAAATACATATATATTTAGCCCCATAGGCTTATTTCCAATTAATGACATCTATACAGTATTGGGTGGGAATTTTTCTAAGGTCAGTTTTGTACATTTGCACTATGTTCTTGACACGACAATTCAAGAACTTAAGTCATTATTTTTTAATTTTAACTAAGATACATACAAATTGTGCACAAGTGTAAATAAAACATTCATTCAATCTAGGTGTATATTGAGGTGGAAAATATTAGTACACACCATTTGAAAATATTACTTACAAAGAGGAAAGAATGAGGGTATGGAGGAAATTTTTTTGAGTTGGGTGAAACTGGGTTAAAAACTCAGAAAATGTCATTTTGTCAAATAAATTGCAAAAACCTGACACAAAATTTGAGTAATGTGAAAGAGGTTTTTGTCACAAATTCATATGAATTTGGCCCTATATGATTATTTCCAATTAATGACATATTTATAGCCATTTTTGAGCATTTTCTAACCCCAATTTTCTACATTTTCACTCTATTCTTGACAAAGCAACTCAAGAACTTAAGTCATTAGTTTTGAATTCTGAGCAAAAGACTTAAAATTTGTGCACAAGTGTCAATAAATCATTCATACAAACCAGGTTTATAGTGAGGTATAAGTTAGTAGAATAATCCATTTGCAATTGAAATCTTCTCTCCTCTATCCAAGCCTACCAATGTAGCAATTCATCATCTCTGCAATTTTTCAAGTTAGAACAAATATTCCAAGCCAAACCAATTACACTTTTGGTAATGAAATTTGTAATGGGAAAATTATTGGAAAATTCATAACCATAAGATATAATCTTGCATCAAGTATGACAAATATCTTACATAACTATGTTTTCCACTTATATGAAACTTTCAGATTAGGCAAGTCAAAGAAAAACTTAGAATGTTGTACGAAATATAAATCATGAATATTTAAGCTCAAATTAAATTTATAAACATGAAAAAGTGTGTAAAATAGTAAAATAAACAACATACAATTTGAATCAATCATATTCCCCATCAATGAAGCGAGGGTGTGCATTTTAGTGAAGCAAGGAAATTTTGGCCTGCTTCACAACAATGCATGCCCAACCCTCATGTTAAGGAAAAATTGAATGATTCAACTTGGAGAGTATTTTTTTACTCATAATTAACATTAATACTATTAAATATTTGTAATGTTTCACATATATATTTTTGTTGTTCAAGAATATTCCAAATTGCATGGATTTCATATGCTAAAAGGCATGGTTTGTGTGCCTCAAATAAATGCACACGAGGACTTGTAACTAATTGGAAGTGATATAATGATCATTCCATCCTATAGGTATGTGAAATTGTACCTAAGTTTTATGCTATAGTAGTGCCCTAATGGTCCTCAATCTTGTGGTGTAACAACTACCTAATGGGGCTTGGTTCTTGGGTATGACAATGGCCTCTTTGGGCCTTCTTATCTGTGATATGAGAAAATATTATGACACGGATATGAAGGAGATATGTTGAGCCCTATGAAAAAGATATCATGATAGACCTATGATTGTTTTGTTGCATTTTTATTGCCAATTTTCTCTCTACATAATTTCTTATGATAATATGGGGTGAATGCAATGTGAAAATGTTTTTAAATGCAATTATCTACTACAAAAAATTCTAGCCCTAAAAAAACTAACAATGTTTCTACAATACTGGTTAGTAAATATGTAACAATTTAAACATGTGTAAAATAATAACATAAACAATCTACAATTTGAATCAATCAAACTAAAATGTAAACAATAAGAGTAGTGGTAGAATTATTGGTAGACTATATTTGAAATAGATTATAATTAGTCCTTACAACCTTAATATAAATTGATACTAGCATTGTTTCCCCATGTAACACAATTTACCATTGGTGTGTATATCAACATTGTTTCATTCCTCATTTATAACTTAGCTTATGCAATCATTTTAGAGTGAGTTAAATTATTCTATACTAAATGTATTGGATTATCGAAATTATGGTTATTCTAATTAATATATTCTATTAATATTTTATTTTATTTGAGAATAATGTCACATTATTGTAAAATTTATATGCTTAATTTTTGGTGGAAAAAAATATATTTATGGTGCCAAAAAGTGCGGAATTTAAGGTGGATTTAACGCCTCGACCTGATCACATTATTTGACTTGAATCAGCTCTAAATTTGGTGACAAGTGAGTCAAATTTTTTGGTGATGGGCCAGTCAAAATTTTAAAATTCTCGTGGGTAAAAACTTCGAAATTAAATACCCACCAACTATTGAACTAAAACAAAAAACATACTCTTTTTCCTTTGAGAAATGTTTTGAGTGTTGATAGTTGTGGACCCCAAAAGAAAAAAATTTAGGGTCATATTCCCCCGCCTAGGTGTTGATTCGAAGTCCACCCATTCTATCCATTTTAAAGGATTTTAAGGATTCGAACGAAGATTACATGAAATTTTTATTTTTCTCCCTTTTTGGTCCAAAAAATAGAGTTACAAAGGCATTGTCGGTTCCATGAATAGAGGGTAGATTTAGGGTTAATTTGAGGGATATTTATTCATGGATTGGTGTAGAATGGTTTGATTATCATAAAGTTTTTCTAAAAATTTAGGCACGTTATGTGTATCTGATGGATGGATGTGTATTTTATATATTTAGGTACATGATACTAACAAGGAGAAAGAGGCCTTGGCTTTTATATCAAGGATGGAGGTAGTTAACAAAATTAACGGTGTGGACTTGAAAGCACTCACTATATACAAATAAAAAAGATCAACTAAAACCATAGAAACATTTCAAGCACATAAACTGACTGAAAGGGAACCAATTGATTCCCCAACCACTCTTGGATCGAGCAAAATATCAAGAGGAAATCGTTAATCATAAACACTAAGAATCTGGAATAGGAAATAGAGACTTCCAATGCCCAATCCACTCCTGAGACACAAATATCTCCTTCCACCATGCTACATTATGATTCTTGCTTTGGTAGATATGATTTAAGGATACAATACAATGTGGTTTTAGGTGAAATCCGTAGATCAGATTCTATGAACATTTTTGTGAATAGGTTAAAGAAATCATTCCATCAACGGTTAAAATACCATCGCCATTTGTCTTTCTCAAAGATATTGTTTCACCTACAGAAATTAGTAATTCACAAGATGGAGATTGAATTTTACATAGGTTGGTCCATAGAAAAATTTCAATGTACAAATATCTCAAAACAACAAGATATTTAGGTGCAATCAAAGAAAGAAGATAAAAAAATTCTCTCCCGAGAAAAGGCTCACAAGAAGTCCAGTTGATGTAAGTATAAATGTATGCAAAGAACTTGTAAAAATGTATAAGAAGTTGTATGAATGGAGGAATTCCAATGAGGAGAGTATCCAAGTATTTGAATTTTCTCATAAGAATATATCAATTTTATTAAATGATTTTTATAACGTTTACTTTTTCATAGTTAAATTCAATTAGTATATGTTTCAAGACAAGGCCTCCAAGGCTAGGCTTGAAAAATGAAGTGCCATGCATCATAGTGGTGAGAAAAGTATAAAGGCCTATACCTTTGTAAGTATATTTAATATGTGAAATGATATTTTTTTTATTTCCTAGAAAAAATTAAATGATTGCATATTAATTAGTTTAACTAGTCCACCTGCCACGTTTTGATAGAAGGAAAAATATGTTCGTCATCCAACAAACTTTGAAAAGGATATGTTACAAAATAAAAGGTGGATCGAACTTGTTATCAATGTGTAGAATGAAGTATTATTGTTTGAATTTTAATAAATTTGTTGTTTATTGTTTTTTTTTAAATGTCAATTTTCATTTCTTGAAACATAGAGTAGAGGCATCATACCCTTGTTTGTCATATTTATCCAATGAAAAAGGTTGTACATTCAATTGTAAAATTGGTTGGAAGATGGTTGGAACATGATAGGATAGATGGAATCCAGCTATGGTAAATGGTAGAATTTTTCCCACTATATCTATGGAATCTTTCCTATTACCACACAATCTAGTAGGGCCCTAAGGAAGGGAAAACAAAAGGGACAAATATTATAGTAAGTGAAAACAATGGGACAATCACCCTCTATCACTTTAGTGAAGGTCCAATTCTCTTTATATATTTTAACTGATGGGAGGTGTCCCCTACTCTTTACAGAGTTTCATTTATGGAAGGAGTCCCCTTCTCTTTACAAAGTTGCATTTCACTACCAAAAATGACATTTTCCAAGTACTTCCCTTCCTGAAGCTATAATACATTAAGGGAGATCCCATGGGACTAGAAATGAGGATTAACCCCCCATTAAAGGTGAGGGAACAAGGCTATATTAAAAACACTTCCTTCTTCGAAGTCACCCAATAATCCATGACCAAAGTGCCCAAGGAGAAACAAGCTTAAGCACCCAATTGTACAATGAAAAACATACATTCAAGATAGGATTTACCACCTTCAAACACATGCTATCGATAGATGGGCAAGGGGGCATACGAATGGCTCGGGGAGAGGAGATAAAATGACATAATACAAATAAATATGCTATGATCATACATGTGCTTCAAAGAAGGAAAATGAATATGGAAAACACATAACAGAAACAACACATACTGCAATGTATCAACATATATTGGAATCAACTTGGTGACTTTTATTGTTCTCTCCAAGGAAGCCAAAATGACTACAAAAGTACTCAAAATGCCAAAACTCTGAACCCTTTTCTACTGGTTCTCGTTTCTTTTAAATACTACATAAAAATTAGTTACAAAGGTAATTGTCAAAACATATATAATTACTTAACTATTTGTAACTAAAAAGTCTTTTACAACGTTACAAAGTGATATTTTCTCATTTTTGAGGAGTCAAATGATGAACATTGAATTTGAGTATTGGTGCTTGGTTCCACCATTTGAAATTCTCCTTCAATAGGAGTAATCAAGCTTTCAAAATACTTCCAAAGTTCTTTATCTAGGAACTGACATTGGATCATTTTATGGAATGGAATTTCCAAATTTGAAAGTTTTGTATAATCGGGTTTTGCAACAAATAGTGTCTTCATCAACCAAAGAAGTTTGAAGTCCCTATGCAAATAATTCACTACAATTATTCCCTTTAGAATTGTAGTATTTTCATGTGTTGCATCTGCTCTACTTTTGAAACAAAGTAAACTATCAAACAAGAATTGTACCAAGTTCTCATTTTTTTTAGGTAGCAAAAAATCATCCAATTTTAAAAAGTGTTTATTCAATATACTCATTTTTTTAGCATCTTTTTGACACTTTAAATTTTCGTATGTATCAAGTATGAATATATATTTTTAAATGTTAGTGATTTTTATGTTGATTTTGAAAAGTATTGATGTAGCATCAACCCCCTTTTTTAGAGGGCTTATTTTCAACACTTTAATTTTTTAATGTATTAAGTGTGGATCATTTTTTTAAAATGTTGGTGATTTTCATGCAGATTTTGAAAAGCATCGAAAAAAATTTAAGGCATATTGTTGACATTTTAAATTTTCTTATCTATCAAGTATGGATATTTTTTTTAATGATTGTGATTTTAATGTTGATTTTGAAAAGTGTTGATGTAGTGTCAAACCTCTTTTTTATAGGGCTTATTTTTGACACTTTAAATTTTTTATTGTATTAAGCGTGGATATATATTTTTTTAAATATTAGTGATTTTCATGCGAATTTTTAAAAGCATCAACATTTTTTTATGGCATATTTTTGACACTTTAAATTTAATTGCATCCTAAGTAAGCACATTTTTTTTTAAATGTTGATTATTTAACCACTTTTCAAGTTGTCTTATTCGTCTTCTTGTTTTTTGTCCTAAGATGTTTGTTTTTTAAGGGATTTCCAAACTTGTGTTATTTTTTTTCTTTATAATTTTTTTTAAATGTTTTTTTTGCAATTTTTAAAAAAATAATAACATTAATATTTTGAGGTTAGGATTTTATATTATATTTACATATCAATAATTAATACTTCAATAAATAAAAAATAAATAAATAAAAAAATAAAAAAAAATCTCACTAAAAAATAATAACTTTAAACACTCTATAAAAAATACATAATTTGCATACATCAATCATTAAAAAACTATGTATTTAAGGACATTTTCACTAAAAATGACATGTTAAATAAATTTAAAAAATTATGAAATTTTTGAATAAAATAGTTGGAAAAATAATAAATTTTATGAATTTGATATCCAATGATAATGACATTTGATGTTTTTTTCCCATAAAAAATTATTCAGATAAAATTTTAAGTAAAAATAATGAAAAAATGTTAAAACAAATAAACATACCAATTAAAAAAAAAATTAACAAAAGAAAATTCCTTAAAAAATAAAAAATTTTAAACATGAAAAATACAATTAGATTAAAAAAAAAAAAAAATACAATAAAAAAATTTTAAGAAAAAAAATAAATAAATAAAAAATTAAATTAAATTAAAATTAAAAATAAAAAACACACGCACAAACACATTTAAAAAAAAATTTTATAAAAGTAAATACATAAACAAGGACTACATAGTATCTAGTACCTCTCACTTAACTTAAATATAGCTTACTTAAATTCAAATTAACAATGACAAACATTTCATCACAAAAATAAAACAACTAATAAAATATTGTTTCATTGAATTCCATCACCAAAATTAAGAAATAGGATTAACTAATATTGTTTATATTAACATATATGCACTTTCACACACACACACACACACACACACACACACATTGCTAGTTTCTGCTCTCCATCCGGGTGGACATTCTTCCAAATATCACCACTGCAAGCCTTTCAAGTCATTGAACGAGGGTCATCTCTTAAGTTTTGGATATAATGTTATGTGGGACAGAGCTGAGAGCCTACGCTCTCGTGCGTTGGTAGGGATGTGGTGTTTCAAAAAACATCAAATGGAGAACATGAGAGACTGGCTCACCGTGGCATGGACTCATCTGTTAGGTTACCCACTGAATGCTTGTAAGCTCCAGGGAGGGTGGTACAGTTTCCACTTCATGGCGCTGGCCGATGTCGGGGAGGTCTTGCGTAGGACGTGGGTATCGGTTCGATGCTTTTTATCATTACACATGTGTTATGTCAGGTTTAACCCCTATATTGACACTCCTACAAACTACCTGATTTGGGTGAAGCTACCTGGACTTCCTCTAGAATTCTGGTCTGAGCATGTGCTACAAGCCATTGGAGATAATATTCGAAAGTGCAGGTTTTTTGACGAAATATCTTTCTTTGGCAACCTTCTGGAATTCATTGACCTGGCTTGGGAGGATTCGATACAAAGGAAGGTTATTGATTACTGGAAGTTGCCTTTTCGATGCCATCATTGTCTGTTGAAAATGCAACAAGATGATGGAGCTTAGTGAAATGAAGTCGCCTTCACTAAGTGGGCCCGTAGGCTATTTTTGGCGCAAAGTCTATTTTTAGAATATGTCTATTTTTAGACATATGGATCATGGTCTATGAGTTGCAGGATGCTATTTGTGGATGATTAGTCGAGTTGGTAAAAATAGATGGACCTTCCTGACCACAGACATTGAGGCGGTTTCTATTTTTAGGCTATGGGGCTAAAAATGAAACAGTCAATATTATTAACCCTTAATAATATTTAGACTATAAACATTATCTTATCATCTTGGAGCACTTGAGTTTGATGCTTGGATGTGGAACATGGAGGTTTGTGAGGAAAGGAAATACACTTTTCCTAAGGGTTAGTTGAGCTATTGCATGGTTGACTTCGATTGGGACTCAAGTGGCGAGTTTTGGTGGAGTTGATGAGACAGTTAATTGAGTTGTGTTACTTGTTTAACTTAGTTGAACTAGTTGTATTTAGTCTAACTGACAAATACACTAGTGATGAGTGGTGTGAATTAATTATTAATTAATTCACCAATTATTAACTCATAAATCAACTAAAGAACACATCAGTTAACTGCAATGCATGGACAGTTCAGTGAAGACCAGTATTAGAGA
>CM076577.1:2051179-2188679 GCA_034641835.2 Pinus albicaulis
TTATGAATGATCCTATCTATTATCATCCATATTGGCTGTCGATGCCACATAAGTTGCCCAGTGATATCCCTAAGTTTGAAGGAAAATCAGGAGAGGATCCTTCTAACCATGTCATGACTTACCACCTTTGGTGTGCATCCAACTCATTAATCGACGATTCCATTCGACTTAGAATTTTTTAGAGAATATTAAGAGGATTAGCTGCCCAATGGTACATTGAATTGCCACGAGGCTCATTTACCAATTTCAACACTCTAGAAACTGCTTTCTTAACCCATTTTCAGTTTCTAGTCAGATACAACAACGACACGGAATTATTAACTTCACTAAAAAAATCTATTTCTACATACATATTAGATCATATACATGAATGGAGACGTAAAAGGTGTTTGGTAAAAGTTTTTATCCCATAGCAAATATTGGCAGAATCGTTTATCAAATCATTTCTACCAAAAATCACTGAAGATGTAGCTAAATGAGGAGTTGTTACAGAAGAAAAAACTATTTCTCAAGCTCAATATATTGACTTGGTATATACCCAGTTAGGTAATTTGTACAAGAAAATTCTATATTTACCACATCTTAGTCAGATAACAACAACTCCTTCAGGGTTTCATGCCACTGACGGTGTAATCACTTCAGTTAGTACGACTAAAGAAGAAATATTCCAAGGTTACTTCTCCCATAATAAATTTACCTGACTCACCAAAAGGAGAATCTTCCCGGGAAACTTTTGTCGATATTCACATTGTATATTCATCGACTATAAATAAAAAATTTGGTAGCAAAAATAAAGGGAAGAATAAAAGAAAATAGACTTCATATCCCAAGGAAAAAACTAATAAAAATGAGCCGAATGATGATAAACGGAAACCTCGTTATCCTTGTCTTATTTGTGGGGAGGATCATTTCACCAAGGAATGTCCGCATAAGGCTAAGGTATCTAAGTTCATAAAAGGTTCATCCACCCCTGCTGTTTTGAAGGATCCTTTTCCTGTTCAAGATAGAAAAATGATTAGATCTTCTTCTAATACATCAGTAGATATTTTGATGATGTCTCAAGTAATGGTTGCGATTCGATTGCAAGATTATGGTAGTAAAAATCCCATTGCTGGTAAAGAAGTAGAAAATTCTAATTCTGCACCAGCTACATCTCCTTTGGTTCCTGATCCACTTCATATCGAGAAACCTAATCCTGATTTAGTAATCAAACTGCCTTCTAAAGGTGTACTTCGTAAATCATATTTCAATCCACATGTGATAGTTGCTCATAATTACAACATTGTGAGGCATTTAGCAATATCTACTTCAACAATTTTGGCCTTTTAAGTGCTGCAATCATGCTTGGCACAAATGAAATTGCTCTTATCAGAAATTGGAGCTGTAGATCTTCAGGATTCGAACCTCATGGCCTTTGATTTAGAAAATTTTATAGTTTGTCTCCCTCATCAAATGGCTTTTCAAATCCCAGTACTAGTCAAAAATAGATGTTGCTTTGGTACTATTATTGATGAAGGAGCATCTACATGTATCATGTTGTTGAAATGTTGGAAATCACTTGGCTCTCCAACTCTTAACTAATTAAAAAAAATCCTCAAATCTCTTGACGGAAGAGGATTCCATCCATTTAGAATTTTACAGGATCTACCTATAGAAGTCAAAGGAAAAACCACTAATTTAGATGTGGAAGTAGTTATTGCCCCTTTAGATTACAACATTCTTCTGGGTCAAAGTTTGTCTTATGATATGACTGTTGCCGTGTCATCTATCTTTAGATTAATTATGTTTCCTCATCAAGGAAATATTGTAAAAATTGATCAGCTCTCATATTATTCGTCTGACCCATCTTCTACAGATAGTATTTAGCATGTTGGAAAATTGACTATCCCTTATGAGGATGTAGGAGTAGATTTAACCAAAGATTCCACTTTAATGGGATTTTTTTCTATGCATCCACCTAATGTACCGTGTAATATTGTTAATATCAATATGATTACATCAAGCACTATTCCATTTGTTGATCCTTGGATAGTGCCTTTAGAATCAGAACTAGATTCATTCAATGGCGTGATGCCTTTGAGTCCTTTTGAGATAGCATATCAAGCAGTACAGCCATTTTACAATCCTTTATCAACTAATGATGATCCAATGAATGTGATCAATGAATAATCATTTTCACCATCAAGCTCAGCTATAACATCAATTCCTGATTCTTTTCAACAAGTGTTTCATACTGATGAAAGCATCCATGAATTCTTATCTGTAGATGAATTACCATGGGATGATCTCCATCATAGGTCATCATTTTTAGCTGAGCTTAATCAATTTGAAAATAATTTTTCATCTATTTTTCCAATAGATTATGTCAATGAACCTCAAAGTCCAATATCGATTGCACATTCAGATTCTGAGATTAATTTTGGAAATATTTCTTCTATGGTTCCCACTGACATATCCATTAAACCCGGAATTATTGAAAACATTCATATAGGTGCCTCCTGTAGGTTAGATGAAATTAATATATAAAAGTCGCTATTTCAGGAATTCCACGACATATTTGCCTGGTCTTATGAAGAAATTCTAGGAATTGATCCCAACATTGTCATTCATGAAATAAAGACTTACCCAGATGCTAAAACTGTCAGACATCGATTACGTCTGATACATCCACAAAAATTTGCCGCTATTAAAGCCAAAGTTGAGAAATTACTGAGAGTAGGTTTTATTTATCCAATTCCTTTAGAATATTGGATATCTAATATCGTTCCTGTTATGAAAAAACAAGGAAAAATACGAGTATGTGTCAAATATAGGGATATTAACAAAGCTTGTCCTAAAGACAATTATCCAACTCCTTATATCGAGGAAATTATTGACGATTATGATGGAAATGAAATGTATTCATTTATGGATGGATTTTCCGGATACAATCAGATCAACATACTCTCTGTTGATCAACCAAAAACAACATTCATTTGTCCTTAGGGACATTTTATTACTGTAAATTACCTTTCAGATTGAAGAATGCTGGGGCAACTTTTCAAAGGGTAGTGTCCTATGCTTTTCATGACATTAAACACATTGTGCAACCTTATATCAATGATTTACTTGGTATTCATTACATAGGGAAGATCATCCTAGTCATTTACGAGCGATTTTTATGAGATGTAGGTATTATGAGATTCACTTGAATCCGCATAAGTGTATTTTATGTGTACAATCTGGTAGATTACTGGGATTTTTCATTTCAAAAGAAGCCATTCATGTCAACCCTTCGAAGGTTGAGGCCATTATCAATTTACGTCCTCCTTCTACACTCCGCCAACTCCAAAGTTTGCAGGGGAAAGAAAACTTTCTGCATAGATTTATCCAGAATTATGCTGAGTTAACGAAAGGTTTTACTAGGCTATTGAAACAGAATGTTCCTTTTATTTGGGATGAGATCATTGATCGATATTTTGATGCTTTAAAACACGTGTTGACCCATGAACTATTATTGCATCCACCAAATTACAGCCATGATTACTTGTTATACTTAGCAGCCTCTAATTCCACCATTGGAATGGTATTAGTTTAGGAGGATAAATTCGACAATGAGCATATGATTTACTACCTTAGTTGGAATCTCAATCCAACAGATATTAAATATTCACATGTGGAGAAATTGGCCTTGGCAGTAGTATAAGTTGTCCAATGTTTTTGTCATTTTGTTACGAAAAGCAACTGTGATTTCTAATTTTAACCCGATGATGTACATTTTGACCAAACAATTGCTCGGTGGAAAATACTCTAAATGGATAGTTATCCTTCAAGATTTTGATTTAGAATTTGAAAATCCCAATCAAATAAATCACTGGTGTTCACCAAAATTATGTGTAACTTCCTAAATGCTGAGATAGAAACTGTGTTAGAGCATCCGATCGTTGATGAATCACTGTTTCTTATCAGTACGTTAGATCCTTGGTATGGGGATATCATAATTTATCTCCAAACCCAAACTTTTTGGCCTGAAAATTCACGTTCACATCGACAAAAGATCCATTACCAATCCCAGCAATACAATATTGTTGGGGACACGCTTTATCATCGTGGATCAGATTCTATATTTCGATGATGTTTGACTCATGAAGAGGCTGAATGCATTTTGAATGACTGTCATTCTGGATAATGTGGCAGTCATATGTTTGGGTATGCCAAAACCCAAAATATACTATGTGATGGTTATTTTTGGCCTTCTTTATTCAAGTATTGCATTCTTGCTATCCGAAAATGCCACAAGTGTCATATTTTTGATCGAAATATGCATGCACCATCAGCTCCTCTTCACCCCATTATTATTTTCAGTCCTTTTGAAAAATGGGGCATTTATTTCATTAAATGTAATGTTCACTCGACCAAGGGGCATGAGTATATTATTCTCGCATTAGATTATTTTACCAAATGGGTTGAGGCAATGCCTACATTTGCAACAGATGGAAAAACTGCAGCTACATTTGTATTCAATCACGTGATTGCTCGATTTGATGTACCCCAAGCTATCATTACTAATCATGGGAGTCATTTTCGAAACATCACGATGAACGAAATTTCTAACCAACTTGGCCTACGCCATGATAGATCTACTCCATATAATTCACAGGCTAATGGTCAAGTTGAAGCCATGAATAAAGTTTTAACCACTATGATTAAAAGGATAATCGGAATTCATAAATCAAATTGGCACACTATGATTTTCTCAACACTTTGGGCATATCGAACCTTAGCAAAAACTGCAACAGGGTTCACTCCTTTTCAACTGGTCTACAGTTTAGAAGCTGTGTTACTGATTGAATGCAAAATATCGTCACTCCAATTAGCCATAGAGTTACTTCCAACCACTTCTAAAGAGGAAAAATGCTTTTTTTACTTAGCAGAATTAGATGAAACTCGATGCACCATTGCATTAGCAGCCAAAGTTCATAAAAAATGCATTAAATCTCAGTACAACCGAAGTGTTATCTGAGAAATTCGAACCCGTGTGGCATGGTCCTTATATTGTCAAGCGAGTGCTTGCAAAAGGGGCTTACGAATTGATTGATTATGACGAGGCATCTTTAGATAAACCCAGAAATGGACTTTATCTTAATTGATATTATGCTTGGTTTTTTGTGTGAAGATCATGCATGTACATTAGTTATTTTTCTAAGATTAGTTTCTTTATATTAGGTGAGTGTGTCTAGTTTAAGTTTGTGTTGACTACTATTCATTCTTATCTTGATTACTCTTGATATTGCAGATGTCGAAGTCCCTTCAATCATACATTGGTTTTGCTGATGGTGTATGTCGTAGTACACAGAATATCTCTTTCGTGGCTTGGGTTATCTATTCACCCACCGATGAGTTAGTTTCTATGCATGGGGTAAGCCTTGTTCAAAAAACGAATAATGTGGCAGAATAAAGCACAATGATTGAGTTATTATATGATACCATTTCATTTGGAATTCAATGTTTGATTATTAGGTTAGATTCAGAACTCATTGTATTACATTTAAACAGAGTATACGCAATTAAAAATCCTGTGTTACTGAGATTATTTTTGAAGGTTCGTCTCTTGGGAAGATAGTTTGATTACATCGAATATCAACACATTCCAAGAATATTAAATACATTTGTTGATGCATTGGCTAATAATAAATAGACATTTCCAACATTAAAAGTAAATTAAAAGAACATTTGTTATGTGTTGAACAAGATAACTAGCAAAAGTAGTCATATAATAGGTAGAGTTGTGTTTCAAAAAATATTACATCATCTAGGACCATAGGTTTAAACCACCTTATGATCTGAAATATAGTGGTACAAAAAACAAAAATACAATAGTGTGCGATGATCATCCACTATCCGTGGTGATGATCATGATAATATACTATCGCCTACGCCGCTCTACGCATGTATCTCTGAAACTGTCTAGGAACGCCAACAACATTCCTCTGGAAACAAAGAGGAATATCATCCATCGTAGTATCTGGGATGTCTCTAGTCAACCTCTCCAGATTCTACTCTAAATCAGTGAGAATATTTGATGCCTGATTCTCTGGCGATGCGATAGGATCCATTTGCTTCCTATTGAAGCGACGGAGATTGGCTGGTCTTCATGGACCAACATCTGCATTTGAATTTTGTTATCAGTATTGGACGATTAAAAAAAAAAAAAATTAGAATTAAAAAACATCAAAATAATTCAATTACCTAACTCATCCCATTGTGTCCCTGGAGGTAAGGACATCCTGGGGTCTCCTTGAAAGTCTATGCCTGCATATGGGAAATCCTCGATAGAAAAGATTTGGTTCTCTAACCAACGAAAGTATGATGGAGTGAACCAAACTAATATACAACCGTTGCCACCATGAAGAGTCATCAGTGAAACCCAACACACCATGCAAGGCTCTCTAAGTTCACTAGGATCAACAAAAATCAAATGAGGGGTGAGAGAAGGAATCCTCTCCAAAGCAAAAGATACTAAGATCTCTCCATACCAAAGCTTTTCAACGTTTAATTCTTCACTTTGGTCAGTTCAACCTTCATGTTGGTCAACACCCCTTCACACCAATTGAAGATAGTGCCTTTGGAGCATTCAACAGCTATCTGCATCTGTGACTTGGTAGCCATGTGTAGAGCTGCACTCCCACATAATCTGGTGATAGTAAATGCAATGACTTTCAGATCAAGATGTATGATAATTTTTATGTCTATTTGTTTTTCTTTGGGATTATCTACCTTGTTAAAGAACTCTTGTTTGTAGTTAGAGAAAGGTTGGCCACCTTGCCTAGCCCCGAACAAAGAGATTGGTCCTCTTTTGGGTAAATCGGTGAGGAAGTAGATATCTTCAATCTCAATTTCTAGCTTGTGATCTCCAGTGATAAAGCATTGTTCCTAAACATCCCATTTATTGACTAGCCAGGTCATTAGCTCTACCTATGCCCTCATACCCTAAATCGCCCATAATTTGTATAAACCACAATCTCTCAAAGTACCCATTATGGCCGGATTATTCATGGCCATATTATCTACCTCTTCATGTTCGCGTTCTCACCACTCCAACATTGTGCAAATAACCTGATAATGGACGCATTTAATGGTTAGAAGCTATTAGAGTAAAAAAATTTATCCATTTTTGTGAGAATTCTTCAATTTAATTTTTTTACGGTGCCCCCATGGTTTCATATAAAGACAGTGTGGATCCCCACGGGTCTGCAAGTAACTAATGGTCAGCCTATGAACTCTTGAGAGCGAAATTTTGAACCATATTCCCCCCCCCCCCCCCCAAAATGATTTTAAAAAATTAAAAAGAGAATGAAAATGGATGAAAATGAAGAGAAGAGTGTTGTGGATTACCTGGATTCAACGGATTTCAATTTGAGTGGTCAGTTCTCCCGTTATCACCTCCGGAATGTTTTTTGCCCAAAGCTCTTAATTTTCAATTTTGAACACTAAAGGTGAAAATAACTTTGTTGAAATACCTTTTATAAGATTTCTTGAATAAATAAAATATTATTCTATTTATTTTCACTTTAAAAAGTTATTTTTTCGAAATTTTTTACTTATTGGAAACAGATATGTTTAATTTTTCAAGTTTATGTGCAGAAAACAAGATTGCCAGGTGAAAAGGATTATTTTGATGATGAGTATACTTTTATCACTTTTTCGGGTTCTTGAAAATTACGAAAAAGTGAAACCCTGAAGTTCTCTTTTAAGCCCTTTTCAGACCGTCTAAATATGAAAATATTGCTGAGTACTTGACTATTCGAACTTGTTAAAGGAAATGAATAATCATCCCTTCAGTATAAGTTTACCCCTTTTCTAGACTGAAATGGACTATTTATGAAAAAGGTATACGTTGACTAATCATGGTCAATCGAGTTCTATCTTACATTATTTTATCCTTTTTTGGGCTTGAGAGACTAAATTTGCGAAAAAGTACACCCACGGAGTTTTCTTAAGTTTTTCTTCTGACTCCCTAAAATTGAAAAACACTGAGTTTCACCTATACTGGACTCGTTAAAACTTAACAACAAAGGACCTGTCAATTATAAACAGGAATGAACCACTCCTTCTTAGGGTTTGATTTTAATACTAAGTTGGAATCATCCGAAGGATGAGCTTTTATAACAAGCAAATTTTATCCTCCTCAAGCTTGTCAAAAATAAAGAGGTACTTGCCAGAAATGGTGGGGGAAAATAGAGAAAATGAATCCACTTGTCACACTTTGTTTTAAAAAAAAATTGTTAGCACACGGCCTTGAACCACTTAATACTTTTGCACTTTTGTCACATTCGTATTTGGGTTAGGGAAAATCCTTTGTATGATTAATAATCAACCCACATTGAAAGTCTTTATCTAGTTTCTGAGTATTAGCTTTTAGTTCGATCATCACGGAAATATACGCGGTGTCATTATGTGTTCAAGAGATCAGTTAAATAAACCATTCATTGCAAAAATTTGTCTCTACTCACATTGACCATCCCTGAGTCATTCCTTGCTATATATTTCTTAAAAACTTGATCTAATGGTTTCGTGTCATGGGATTTCCTACGATGGGTCACTTTCTATCGATGATAGCTCATCATCTAGAAATTTGATCTAGAATCCTATCAGTACCTTGGTATCTTCATGCCCTAATAGCAAGTTTCTCGCCTTCAATGACAGGTTGAATCATTGACCTTCGATCGAATGACTCTGTGAAATGTTCGACTTCGGATCACAAATTCACATTTCATAGATTGTATTGAGTACTTTGAGAGCCATTGTCATTATTGGTGGTTTCTCTCACAGTTGTTAACAGTTCACATCATTGACTGGTAATCAAGTGGTTTCTACATGGATAGAATCACATCATTGACTGGTAATAAAGTGGTTTCTACATGGACACATACCTAGCCTAAGATCAGTCATCACATCAGTCATCTAAAGCCTAATTGATATTTTTTTGCTGATATTGACAAGGAGAGAGCCCTCTCTCGATCTGGTAGGGCTAGCTACCAAGTTAAGTGTGGTTTGATGTTACCCTAGATCCTGCCTTTCTCAACCTGAGGTAGATTTAGGCCCTAACAGGTTGCACTTGAGCCACGTGATACATGCAAAGAGTGTACATTGGGGAAGTACACCAAAAGAACCTTTCATGATAAGGACAATCAAGCGAAATCAATCCTTGAAAGAGTTCACTCATATGTGTGTGGACCATTTTGGACAAGCTCCATAGCCAAGCACATGTATTATGTGATTTTTGTAGATGATTTTTTACGTAAGTGTTGGATATTCTTCAAGCAAAAGAAAGGTCAAACGTTCTCAAAATTTTGTGAGTTAAAAGAAATTGTCGAAAAAGTCACAAGCAGGAAATTAAAGGCTCTCAGGAGTGACAACAGTAGATAATATGTGTCGAATGACTTCCATAAATTACATGCATAAGAATCAATTCGATGAGAGTTGATATCACCTCATAACCCACAATAGAATGGGGTTGCAGAAAGGAAGAAAGGAAGCATTGTGGGAGCTTCACGAGTAATGTTACATGATCATGGCCTACCATTTCACTTTTTTTTGAAAGCATGCAACACAGTTGTGGATGCGCAAAACAAAAGTCCTCATCACATTCTTGGGATGAGTACACTAGAAGAAGACTTTTTCGATAAGAAGTGAGATGTGGCGCACTTTAGAATTTTTGGTTCATCATTTTACTATCATGTTGCCAAGGAGGCAAAAAAAAAATCTAGAACCGAAAACTGAGTTGGGCGTATTTGTGGAGTTTAATGAAACACCTCACAACTATTGGGTGTACCTGCCATCTCATGGGATGACAATGATTCATAGAGATGTGAAATTAGATAAAGGAAAGGCAATGGAAATTTCCCTTTAGAGGGAGCTTCAAATGAATGCATATGAGGATCTCTTAGCTCCGAAAGAAGAACCTCAAGATGTGGAGCAACCAAAAGCAGAGTAGTAGAGAGTGGAAGCACCCACTCCTGCAGAGATAGCTAGAGATGGAAGGAAGCACACCATATAGGATGACAAGTTGATGCATGATGTTAGAGAGAATGTGGGAGAACCCACATAATAGTGTAGGAAGAGAAGGTCCGTAGATATGTACACTGGCTACATGGCTATTATGAGTGGGAGGGTAGATATTGAGCCATCCTAATTTGAGGAAGCAATGAAGAAAATAGTATGGGTTGATGCCATTGTATAGGAGTATGACTCCGTTATCAAAAATAGTGCATGGGAAGTTGTCTCGAGAACGAAGGGCAAGTCCGTTGTAGGATCTGGGTGGATCTACAAGGTGAAGAAAGGAAAATATGGGAGTTTTGAGAAGCACAAGGCCAAATTTGCAGCCAAGGGGTTATCTCAAGTGGATGGAATAGATTACGAGGAGATCTTTGCTCCAGTAGCAAGGTACTCTTCAATCAGATTTATTCTTTCACTTTCAGCACAAATGGGATGGAAAATACATCAGATGGATGTAAAGACAACTTTCCTCAAAGGAGTGATTTAGGAATAGGTGTACATAGAATAGATAAAAGTATTTGATACCGTTGATAGAGATTCACATGTGTGCAACATCAATCGAGGGTTGTATGTACTGAAATAAGCACCTTGTTCTTCATACACCAGGATCGACAACTATTTCACGAGGTTGGGCTTCATCAAAAGTGAAGTAGATGCGAACCCTTACAATATTGTGCTTGAATGTAAATTATTTATTATATTATTATATGTCGATGATTTAATTCTAACATGTGATGAGAAGCTCCTAAATTCTAGAAAATAATATTTAGCATGATAGTTTGAGGTGAAAGGCAAGAGGCTCTTGCATTATTTCCTTAGTTTAGAAATTTGGCAAAGAGATCGGGCATAATTTGTCTCTTAGGGAAAGTATTCCAATGAGATACTGAAGAAGTTTCACATGGAGAGCAACAAACCCATGGAGACTCCTCTAGTAGGGAATTGGAGGAAGGAAGATGCTACTTTAGTTGAAGTGGTAGAATCTACCATTTACAGGCAGCTTGTGGGTTCACTCATGTACTTGGTGAACACATGACCGGGCATGTGTGATGTGGTTAACCATCTTAATTAAGAAATGGTTAAGCCAACCAAGATTTATTGGAAGGAAATCAAACATGTGTTGAGATACCTCAAATGCACCACTCAGTTTTGTCTTTGGTACAAACAAATAGAGGGAGCGAATCTTCAAGGATTCACAGATGCATATTGGGAAGGGAGTCTATCTGACAGGAAGATCACATCAGGGGGAATCTTCAATATTTGGTTAGCAGTAGTTTCCTGGTAAAGCAAGAATTAGAGATCAGTTGCACTCAGTTCAGTATAAGCATAGTACATGGCTTATAGTCAAGAAACTTGTGAGGCTATATAGGTGAGGAAGATACTTGTTGGGTTTTTTAGTCACTAGATATATCGTACAATGATTTACTGGGACAACCAAAGTTGCATCAAACTCATGGTTAATCCAATTTTTCATGGTATCTCCACGCATATTGACATTTTGTATCACCATCTCCTAGATTTCATGCAGAATCAGATCACTATGCTAGAGTACATTCCTATAGAGGAATAAGATGCAGACATATTGACAAAGGCATTGTCAAGAGGAAAATTCAAGTTCCATAGAGGCAGGATTGGGGTACCAGATAATACTTTTCTTGCTGATAGGGAGTGTTGAAAATGGAACCAAGAAAGGATTCTAATTTAATTTTCCCTTGAATTAAATTAGAATAAAATTGTAACTCCACATCACAAGACAAATTATATGAGTTAAATAAATTATTAGGACTTATTTGGTTCAATTAATTCGATTTGAGGGTCTAACTTGAGTCATGTAGAATGTCTCCTACAAAATAGGAGCCTTGGTTGAGTTTATTTTGAGTTGTAATTAATTAACTCAATTTATCTGAGTTAAAATTGGTTTAACTAGTTCTAACTGATGGAGGAAGTAGTGAGAGGTCAAAGAGTGGAACTTGGACTTGAACCACATCTAGTGATATAGTGTGAATTTCTTGGTAGATCTTCCATCAGAGATAACACCAGATTTACAACTTATGAAATCATCATATGTAGCTAACCATGGTCTACCTAGAATCAATGGATGTCCTCCTAAATTATTCTTCGAAGTTTAAATCATAAAATGAACAAGATATTCCCAAGAATATCAAGAGACAAATACATCTTCTAACACACCATTTTTTTTGATAATATATTTTTCTGCTAACTGTAGAAATGTTGGTGTATATTCAAGATTGGAACATTTTAATTTATCCATAGTCTATTTACTCATGATATTAATAGTTTCTCCCAAATCAATCAATGTGTTTGGAATATCGATACCATTAATGTGTGTTTTTACAATGGGGATACCTCGATCTAGATATTTTTGAAGTGTTGGTTTCCCCATCATAATATCTGAAATTTTCACAACTAACTGGATTTTTTAAATTTCCTTTCTTTTTCTTCCTGGTTTTATAATGCTTAACTCCCTGATTGTTGTTACAAATATTGGTATTTCCTTTATATCTTGTAACAGAGGAATTTTGATACAAACATTCTTTAGTTCATCTAACATGTAATATTCAGGAAACACAATTTTTTGTCTATTCCTTTTTCAATTTTTAGCTTTTCAGGAAAAGGTGGACTTTGAATAGAAACATAAGGTTGTTCTGCAATTGAGTTGAAATTATTGAAGTATCATTAGAATGTACAGGGATGATTTCTTTATGAGGAATTTATTCTTAATTAAGAGATGTTTCTTTCTCAAAACTTTCATCTTCTTCCTGAATAACAACATATGGTAACTTATTTTCCAAAACTCGACCAGATCTAAGTTGGAAATTATTGAGATCTAATGGAGCTATCATGCAAGCTTGGAAATTTTGACCTTCTATATTGTAAACAGGTTGTGAGATTTTATTATTTGGGTTCAAAAGTGGCTGAGCAGGTAGTTGATTGGTTTTTGGGAGATATTATGTGGGTGGTAATGGAAGTGGTCGATTAGAATATTGAGTTTGTATTTAAGATTTTGGAAAAGAATTTGATTGAGGACGATAATATGGAAGTTGATATGGAATAAATGGTTGTTGAAACTGATTAAACTGAGGATTCCTAGGAGGGTACTGCCAACCTTGTGTCCATAATGGATTCTGAGATGGCCAATTTTTCCAAGGCATTGGGATATTCCAATTGTTCTGAGGTTGTGCATATGATTGGTATTGAGGGTTACACTACAAGGAAATGACCCTCTAGCAGATGATTTTGAGGAACCATTATAAAAATACCCCACACATCTGTTTGTAGTGGAGCTTAATAGAGGATTTTGGAAGGTGGAGGTTTTTTCGGATGTTTTTCTTTCGGTGCGTTTATCATCCTAAACCACACTGGTGCATTCAACTAGAGAAAGCACCGATGCGCACAAAACATTGGCACACCAGGACACTGTGCGCTCGGTAAAAAACCCACCTGGTGTGTATTATTATTGTAGCACACCGGTGCTTCACAAATATTCCACGTCGGTGCATCCTACAACCCTGCGCCAAAACTGAAATAGCTTTTAGGAAACCACACTGGTGCGCCTATAGAACCCGCGCACCAAAACAGGGTTAAATAAAAAAAAATTATAGCCAAAACTCCACATTTTTCACTTTTCAGTGCTCCATAGCTCTCAGGCACTGGTGTAACTTTACCTTGTGTGAGGCACCCTACTATCGGTGCTCCCATTGCACACACTACTACTGTCCATTGCTCACCATATCCATTTTGAATTTTGCAAAACGATGGGAAAATTTAGTTTTGCAAATTCTACAGCCAATATGCCTCCTCGACGACCAAATGTACAAGTATTTTCCTTTTTCTTCCATAATTAAACCTTTTAGCAGATCATTTTTTTAAAATAGCTTTAAATTCACCTTATTTATAAAAAAAAAAATCCTGCGCGATGTGCTCGAGCCATTCGGCTCACACCAGTTTGCAATGTTGTCTATAAATTTTACAAGCCACACTAGTTCTTGGTGCTTCCTGTAAATTTATAGGCCTCACTGTGACCGGTGCTAATGGTATCCACACTGGTTTCGGGGCGGTACCAAAACGATGCACCGTGATTTTTTAAAATTTTAAAAAAGTGCGGTGTGGTCGGTTATGTGGCCGCACCGCTCACTATGTAGTGATGTCAGGGGGGCAGTGCGCTTCTGTTATGGAAGTAAATCCTCTCCGTGGACAGAGAAAATCCTTCTAGCCCTAGAGTGGGTCTAGTAATAAAAGGAAAAACTAGAGTGTAGGTTCCTAATTACTGAATGAAATAGACGAGGTAGATCGACCTACCTGGAGTCCAATGCTGTCGTTGTGGTTGTTGTAGTGGTGGCTTCTCGATTCTTGTCTCGGCAAGTCAGGATCCTTTCACAGTGACACTTGGATACCTACACAAGATCAACAAACAAGAGTAGCAGATGAAGCAACAATCTCATTCATAATTACTAACTATTCAAGGAGGGCTAAGCATGTTGGATCAATAAAATACATCAACACGACATGGGAACCAGACAATAGTTATAAATATTTATTAATGGAAGAAAGATTTACAACCAAGACTTCACGTCGCAGCCTCCTTCAGCAGGGTTCAGATGAAGCGCATCTCAATGATTGTCAGGGAATTCAGATGGGGTAAAGGCACAATCCTAAGCTCTCTCAATGAGGGACTCTTCCGTTCTATCTTGAATAGAAATCTCTCCAACGTTTATGCTACAATATCTTCAGTTCAACTAGCTTCATCAATGGAGGATGGATATATTTATATAGGGAAAGTAGGAGGTTTGGATCCCTACTATGGTGGTAAGGAGGCCTTATATTTTGGGAGGTTTCCCCAAAAGGTGGAAACAAGAGGCCAAAGGAGGAAGGTCGTGGTTATTCAGTCGAACCACTCCCTACGACTCATCCATGAGGTTGTTGTGATAGAAAATTTTCCTCTATTTAAAAAAAAAAAATTCCATAAATAGATTTCCGCGGGTGGCTAAATAAGATAGAGTGTTAGCTGGGATGGGGGCCAGTGTTAATCTGCCTCATCAGCGCGAGGGCATAATGGGCTACTGGTGCCAAGTCAAAAACAGGTGTTTTTGGTGGTCATTTTAGGAGATGGTCAAAAGAAGGAATGTTGTCCTCATGGTAAGGGATGTAATGATGGTATTTGCAAGGAATGACACTTTATTTTGATTACAGAAATGAGCCTCCAATGTGCAGGATGGGGATTGTAGGGACAATGAAAAAATGTTGTGTAACAGATGCCCCCTAAAGCATGAGGTTTGAGAGAGAGGAAGGGGTGAAATGCTTTACGAGAATGCATTCGAACCAAACACCGTTGTCGAAAGACCTGCATTGAAAAATACAACTAATATCTCTGAGACATGAATATGTGGTATGGGTGCAGCCATCCATAATAGAGTAAATATAAACTGAGATCCGAGGTATGGAAACAGCCATCTAGTAGTAAGGATCAAAAAATAGACTCAGGTATGGTCGCAACCATCCAATCAAAAGAGTCATGTAATAAAGTCATCAAAATATCTCATAGCCTGGATCTTATTAGACAAAATCCAGGGTCTTGCAATCCATCTCGACCCAAACAAGTAAAAATTCAAGCATGCGAATATGTGAGCTGAAGTCAAACATGCAGGATAGTCACTTGATTACTAGCCAATGATGAAAGTTATTAACAAGTGCAAGAGAAACCACCAATAATGAAAATGGATCTCAAGGTACAACAGGTGCAATCCACAGAATGTGAATAGTGAGTTGGCGTTGAACACCCGCAGAATCACTCGATCAAAGGCCAATGATGTGGACGTATCGTCGAATGCGAAGAACCTACCATTAAGGCATGCAGGCTCCAAGGTACTGGTAGGGAGTCTCTAGACCAAATTCCTGGATAATGAGCTGAGGTCGACAGGAAGTGACCTGGTCGAAGGAGGGCCACAATGTATCCCACATAATCAACACGAGACGAAGAAACATAATGATAGTGAATTAGGACCAACAGAGAATCAGAGGGACGTTGAAAACTATAGAGGCAAACTTCTCTTGAACATATCAGTGACACGACTTTGGATTTGGCAGTATTCGACATCAAAGGATATGAGGTCATGGTGATGTAGCAAAGAGCAGATGAGAGGTAAAAATAGATTACCCAAACCCATGGAAGAAAAATATGACTAAATGAGATGTCCCTAACCCAACTCGAATGCAGACGAGTGTCATGTTCAAGAGTGACATACTGCCGACACAACTAAAATCTGGTTAAATTTTCCCCCACCATTTCTGGTGAGTACCCCAATTATTTTTTAAAACAATCTTGAAGGGGATAACATATTCTTGTGTTGTAAGTTTTTCCTTCGGACAAATCCAACCTAGTACATTTTACGAGCCCTAGGAAGGAGGAACTTGGTGAACATCATGGTGAGGATGTCCAATGTCATCAGGTTTTAACGAGTCTGACAAAGGAAGAAATCAACATCTGTTCATGTTTAGAGAGTTTGAAAAGAAGCGGAAAAGAAAACTCCAGCTTGTCCCTTTTCGTAAGTAGTCTCTCAGATCTGAAAATGTAGAAAACAATATTTGAAAGAACCTCATAGTCGTGATAGGCTAAGGTATTTATTTTTCGTAAATAATCTATCCCAGCCCAAAAAATGGATAAATGTATACTAGGTAGATATCGTTTCGCAACCATTTAACGAGTTCAAAACGACAAGAGTCTCAACAATATTTTCAGTTTTAGAGAGTTAGAGAAGAGCTGAAATATGACTCCAGTAGTGACTTTTTCGTGTTTTTACTGAGTCCAAAAATGTATAAAATGCAACTCGTGACATCACCACTATCGCATTAAAGACATGTCAATGCGCAAGAAACAAACGTAAAACCCATTTCTCGAAATGACATAATGTAATAATAAAAAAACACGTCTTAAAACCTAATTAGGGTTCTAAAAAGTTATAAAATGCCAAAAATGGTAAAAAATAATTACTTTTCACTTTTACTTCTTGTGGAGCAATAGTGACCCATTTTACCTTGTGACTTTGCAGTGACGATAGCGGGCAATCTAGCTGACCAATCACGAAACTGTCTATTCCAGGTAAGAACCGACATCCTTCCCCAAATTTTAAGCATTCTTTCTATTCCTGCAACCTTCAGTTTTGATTTCTGAGGGGGAAATTGTGAAAAGTAGGGCACGGCGGTTGGCGCAGGTTTCGGGCATGGACTCGTGCCAACCGCCAAATTTTCTAAACTGGGGCGTGCCCATTGGTGCGATTATTTTTAAAAAAATCATGCCAATCACGCAGGCCTCTCAAAGAACTTCCAATACAAGAAAACAAGTCTAAATTTCATAAATTTTAGCTTTGGATTTGGCTAATAATGTCCATATGAACATATTTGCAGGTGAAAAAGTGAAAAAATGGTGAAAGAGTGGAAGGAACGAGAACAAAGTGAAGAGGATGAGATTTCCATGGGAAATGTGAGATGCATGGAAGCTATCAGAGACTGTGGACTGAAGAATTTCTTCATGACACCGTGCCTGAGAGCTCAACCGGAGTTGTTGCAATACTTGATCAGTATTTGCGATGAGGATCAGGAAAAATTCATTCTTCGAGATCAGGAGCTTGAGATTGAGGTTTTTGATATTTATTTCATTTCAGTACTGTCGCGGAGCAGGGTAGCACCAATATTTACTAGCACCCGTCCCACTATGGAGAAAATGGCCATGGTGATTGACAGGGTATGTCCGGAAGCATGGAAAAGATAAAAAAGAGGGAAGGTGGATATCCAAACTATCCTAGATTTAACACTAAAGGTAGTGCTACACACAATCACACGAGCTGTAGGAACACAAGCACCACACAAAGCAACAAAAACACAGCTACTTCTTCCTGCAGACTTCTTGTCATTGACCATATACAACTAGGCAGAGGTAGTAACAATCAATATAAAATGTCAGCTAACAAAGTGTAAGAAGACCAAATTGAAACAATTTGGTTATGGATCCATCCTGGTATCATTCATTCTAGAATTATTACCAATCTTTCAGCGTTAGGAGGTGATAGTCCCAACACCACCAGCACTAGAACCATCGATGGCTCGATGGGCAGTTATGATGCCAAGGTTAGGGGGCGGTCAACAGATGTCCTGGAGATCGGAATTTTTTTATTGGCTTCACCGACAGCTGATTTTCATGGAGGATTGGCCCTATTCTGGCACAGATTTCACTGGTGATCCATACCTCCCACTCCCGAAAGGAGAGGATTGGGATGAAGCACTGTGTAAGACTCATTTTTAGTTTTATGAGTATTATGTTTTTTTTGGTATGTATGTTCTGACAACTAATCCATGCACTTACAGATGTAGGCCCAGAAAGACTTGCAAATATTTCTCTGATAGCGAGGCGAATACCTCGTGATTTTGATTTTGCTACTGAAGGTGAGGAGGAGGAAATCATGCACAACTTGGAGGGAATCGCTCGTGGGGTCCCAGCCTATGTGTGGTTCGACAATGTTCCTCATGCATATCAAAGAAATACTGTAGGGGTGTCAAATCGAGTTCACCACTTTCTGAGGTGGCTTTTCCGGGCAGTGAAATGTTATCATGATCATCATGTCAATTAGACATCTAGGCTTTTATTTCTGCATGTTGTTATGAGACATGGTGTCTCAGGATGTGACAGAAACACACATATTTTTTGAGATTTATGGTGCACACTAATGCAAACATTCAATATATATAAATATGCATATATTTTACTATTTGATATGAGTTTCTCATGTGATGATGATTTTACAGATTATGCAAATGTCTATCCAATACAATGTTAGCCAATGTATTAGTTAATGCATTCATTTGTCTAGGAATATGTTGTTATGTGATATAATCAAAATGTCTTTCCAGCAAATGAACACGTAAATACAACCGTAAAATATGAGGGTTTCTAACTGAATAATGCCCATTAAGTTGAAGAACAACAAGCTGAGAGTCTATATTTACAAGCAACGTCCTAATGCCGAGGGTAATTGCCTCGGTTAATAGTTCAATGACAGCACTATATTCTGCGTCATTGCTTGTAGTTCATCCTAGACTAATACCTTGCAGGTCTATCAACTCACCAGCAGGATCATAAATCACCCAGGCTGCTGAAGACAAGTTTTGGGTACTGCGGGAAGCACCATCAGTGAAACCGACATAAGGGGTAATAGACATCTGCATGATAAGAAATGACCCAATAAGTAGGAAAACGCTCACAAAACACACCAAGCTGAAAATGTACAAAAATTAAAAAAACACCTATCTACACAAAAACATGCACGAATGACTCATGCATAATATTTTTTTAGCTACAACCCATTTCTGGGTTGATCTAAATGATGACCTTCATAATCAATGAGTTCATAGGCCCCATTCTTCAAAACGCGTTTAATGATGTAAGGCCCATGCCACATGGGTTGAAATTTACTTGTCCCCAGCTTATCATGAGCTTGATCATATAGGAGGATGAGGTCTCCTTCTACAAAGGAGTGAGGAGAAACTGACTAGTCAAAATTGGCTTTGACCCACTTTTTCTGCACCTCGATGACCAAAGCAGCAAAGTGACGAGTTTCATCAAGCCTCTCTAATTAGAGAAGACACTCTTCTTCAGGTGAAGTGTTGGGCAGTAATTCAACAACCAACTTGAGTGAAGGTATTTCACACTCAATCAGAAGGGTAGCTTCCAGACCATAAATATGCTGGAATGGAGTGAATTCGATCGCATCCTTGACTGAGGTTCCATATGCCCAGAGAGTCTAAAATAACATGAGATGCCAATTACCTTTTGTGGATCCCAACCGTACGTTGAAGAATAGTGAATAAAACTTTGTTCATAGCTTCAACCTAGCCATTGGTTTGAGGATAGTACGGCATTGAGCTGTCGTGATGCAAGCCCAACCTAGAAGTAAAATCCGCCACCATATAATGCCGAAAATGGGAACCATGATTGGTAACAATGGCTTGGGGGACACCAAACCTAGAAATGATGTGATTGAATATGAACTGAGCGGTTGTCTTACCGTCGGCAACAAGTGTAGGCATTTCTTCGTCCCATTTGGTGAAGTTGTCCACGACTAAGATAATATAGGCATGCCCCCCGACCGAGTGAGGGTTACACATCATAAAATCAATGCCCCACTTTGCAAAGGGACCAACGGTAATGACAAGGTGCAGATGTGTAGGTGGCGTGCACATATTACGTTGATAGATCTTGCAATCATGACATTTACAGACAACAACAATGCAATCCTTGAAGATAGAGGGCCAGAAATACCTAGCATGAAGAATATTTTTTGAAGTGGCATAACCAGACATGTGACTGCCACAGGCGCCACTATGGCAATCATTTAGAACTATTTCAACCTCCTCAAGGGTCAAACATCAATGGAGAATGGAATCTACTCCGACACGATAGAGTGTATCTCCGACTATAAGATAAGGTTACGACTGATGATGGATGCATCAGCGAGCATCCTTCGTCAACTCAGATATGAAAGTATAAGTTTGAATATATACGATGATATCACCATACCAAGGATCGAGCCTGGAGATCAGAAAAAGAATATTGTCTGGAATGTGTTCTTTAGAACCAGACAGAGTGGAGTCAGAGGGAAGGGAGAAGATTAAATCAGCAAAGACGAGTGATTTCTTAGACTTGGCCATAGTAAACACCAAATCAAACTCTTGGAGGATGATAATCCACTTGGAGTATTTCCCCCCCAGCAATTGTCGAGACAATATATAGGTCATGGGGTTGCATTCTGAAATCACAATCATAGTACGCAATAGAATATAATGATGAAAATGTTGAACTGCTTGAACCAAAACTAATGCTAACTTTTCAACATGAGCATAGTGTGTTTCAGTATCGAGAAGGTTACGAGAGAGGTAATAAGTAACATGCTTGTCACTGTCTTCATCGTCTTGAACCAAAACCATGGCAATTGTGCTGAAAGCGATAGCTAAAGAGGGAAAAATCGCGATGATAGTTTGGAGGGCACAATAGACGAGCATTGACAAGCAACATTTTCAATGTGTCAAAAGACTTCTGAGCAATCTCATCCCAGAGGAATGGCAAACCTTGCTTTAATAACCGTGTAAATCCTTTAGCTACTTCAGCATAGTCAGGTATAAAACAGCATAAAAAATTATCCTTCCCCTGCAGAATCTGCAACTGATGAAGTGAAGATGGGGAGGGGAGATTAATAATAGCCTCTACTTTGAGTGGATCTAGGCGAATCCCATCTTTGGACACGATAAACCCTAAAAGTATATTGGAATCAACGCAGAATACACATTTGTGCAGATTGAACCGGATATTGTAGCGTTGACAATGAAGAAATATCTGACAAAGATGGTCAGGATGGTCCTTATGTTTAGCTGAATGTGTCGGAAGATCATCTAGATAAGGCTGAACGATGTGTTTAATATCATGAAAAGCCTATGACATCGCTCTCTGAAATGTGGCCCCAACATTCTTCAAGCCAAAAGGAAGTTTCTTATATGTGAAAGTACCCTAAGGACAGATGAAAGTGGTCTTACGCTGATCATTCGGGAGAGTTTTAATCTGGTTATAACCAGAAAATTCGTCCATTAGGGAAAAGATCTCACTCCCAGCACAGTCATCAATGATCTAATCAATAAAGGGAGTAGGATAATTATCCTTGGGACAGGCCTGATTGATGTCATGATAATCAACACAGACTCGAATAGTGCCCTATTCCTTATCTATAGGGACAATGTTGGACACCCATTCTGTCAAGGGAATCGGGTAGATGAAACCATCATTGAGAAGTTTTTCAACTTTATGTTTAATGGCAGCAGCTTTCTGAGGGTGCACGAGATGAAGGCGCTGACGAACAGGCTTCGAACCAGGGTAGGTAGGAATTTCATGCACCATGATACTGGGATAAATGCCAGGCGTTTCTTCGTAGGACCATGAAAATACGTGATGAAACTCACGGAGAAAACTAGTATAAATGTGAACTTAATCTGAAGAACAGGTAACCTCGAGATGGATATTCTCGAAAATTCCCGGTTTGACGGAAATGTCAATAGGCATCGTTTCCATAATGTTACTCAGAATACCTTCTGTAAAAACTTCATGTGTCAGAATAGGCATTTGAAGTGGAGGAGAAGGAACCTGAGATGAAAACCGCTCAAGACACGTATACGTGGTCTCGAGGCCAGGCATGAATGGGGAACGATGATGACCATCATCCCATGGTAAATCCTCGAAAGACATAGTTTCCACGATGGCTTCATCGGAAGGAAATATCTTGTGTAAGGGATCGGATGAATCCAAATCACTGAGCCAAGGGGATTGAGAATAAGTATCAAGAGACATACTCAAAGGAGCATGATTAGGAGGAGGATCTGAAGCCACGATGAGCTCACAATAGTCAATCTCAATTGGACTCAATGGCATCGAGTTTCTGAAAGATTCAATATATTCAGGAAAAGGGATGATCCATGGGTCATCGGACCGAGAGATCATATTGATCTGAACAGGTTTAGGTGGAGGAAGAGGAAAAATACCCATGAGGGTGGGATCTTTGAAGAGACCCGGCCCAATGCTCTTGTAGGGAATAGGGATCTTATCCAAATATGGAACATTGTTCTCGGAAGAAGAAGTGAACAAAGATAATTGATCAACTATAACAATCTTTCCTTCATGCAGGAATTTCAGGACACGAAAGAGAGTGGACGGAACGCACAGCATGGTGTGAGTCCAACTGCGACCGAGTAGAATATTGTAATTGAGTTTAGCATCAACTACTTCTACCTCAACATTGAATGTCTTCCCTTTCAAGGTAGTTAGTAAACTAGCGAGAACTATGAAAGGTTTTTATTCTCTTCCATCAAATGCTTCAAGGGAATTTGGTGATGAAGTCAAGGCCGGAGAACCAATGGATTTCTAGCAAGAGGATGACATGATTCACATAGATGCACCTTCATCCATATCCGCTTGATGGATATCAAGACCATTAATGACAACCTGTATAATGAGTTCAATTTGGTGCGGGAGTCATGGAATAAAATTTTCTAAATCAAAAGAAAGAAGGCTAGTATCAATAGGATCAATCCTGCCAATTATAGATAACAAAGCTTTCTGTTGAGACGGAAAACTCTGAAGTACTTCTAGAGTAGGCCTGGCAGATGGTGCCTGAGCCAAATCTTCAATAATACTGTAATGTTGAGTGGCACAAGCATTGGGATTATAAGAAGACTTGCAGAGTACACCTTTGGAAGGTGGTCGTACAATGGAATTAGTACTAGGAATTTCAATTTGAAGAGGGCCAGAGGTAGGCAGAGGAGGAGGACCATCAATAATCTCTTTCCCCACTACCTAATGTGATTTGCCTAAACGACATTGATTTCTGAGGTTTTACTAGGATTTGTAGTGGGCTGAGAAGCAACATCATTGGAAGGATCACACTTTTGATTCCCACAATTTGAAGGAGAAGAATTTTGAGAAGTCTAAGACACAGAACCAATAATACCATCAATAGATGGGGTCATTAGTTCTTTAGAAGTTCCAGGTTGAGGGGCATCAGGCAAGATATCATACAATGTGCCAAACTAAGAGTACACAAGATCGAGGTACTAGGCATAAACAATGGCCTGTTGCTCGGTTACACATGCCCCCATAGCAATGTATTTCACAATATGATTGACAAAGGAGGTAGTGAATCAATCAGTTAGAAGATGATCACGGATATCAAGCTTGATCAAATGACGATGATGTCTCCATTCATGAATATGATCGGAGATATGAGTAGCTCGGTTCTATTTCAAGGATGTGAGGAGGTGTTTCCCAGTCTCATAGCAAATCGGTAACTGAAAATGAGTAAGGAATGCCATAGTGAGAGAGTTGAAGTCTTGAAAAATTCCACGAGATATCTCAATGTACCACTTTGCACCGGCACTAGTAAGAGTCTGTTGGAAAAGACATAGTCGAATGGAATCATCAGCCCAAGAGTTAGAGGAACACCACAAGTGGTAAGTCATAACATGTGCTTGGGGGTCTTCTCTGGACTTGCCCTCAAATTTAGGACAATCACCAGGAATCTTAGTCGGGTTATGAAGAATTGTATCGTTCATTAACTTCGACACATCAGGTAGTTCCAACGTAGCGAGAAATGGTAATTAAGGGTTAAAAGGCATTGGAGGTCTTTGATAAGGACCCATGTTAACATTCCACCCAGCCTGCGAGAAATTATTCCTTCATATTTTTTGTCCCGAAGGATTCTGGCCATTGGGGTTATAATTCTGCTGATACTGGGGTTGAGGACCAGGATACCGATTTTGAGCATACCATTGAGGTCCTTTCTGAGCAATGTAAGGATTTTGTTTCGGAACGTAAGCATGACCTTGAGGTTGATTATACACCAACTAAGATGGATTTTGAGGGTTAAAAGTGAAACCTTGAGGCGCACTATATATCGGCTGATATTGACCTTGTGGGTAATAAGCGCCTTGGGGTTGAGTAGGTGGAACCTGCTGAGCAGGTTAAGTAGGCTACTGAACAGGTGGACCTTGCTGAATTAGATAAATAGGCTGAACCGGCTGCGGAGTAGGTTAAATTGGCTGTTGAATTGGATGTTGAATAGGTTGAAATGGTTGCAGAGCTAGTTGAGCAGGCTGCCCCTGTGGAATAGGTTGGCCTAGATATTGAGAGCCACCAGGTTGCCCTTGTGGAAGAGGTTGGCCCGATGGAGGTGACGGGCTAGGTTGTCCCTGATGACTAGGTTGACCCTAAGAAAGACCGTAGGTTTGTAATTTTTGCACAAAAATTTGGCCATATCGTAGGAACAGTTGCTACTGTTGTGCAATAGGTCGTCCCTGTGGCCCACTTTCAACATACGAAGTTCCTGGTTGAAACTGACTTGAAGGACCAGAGGGTTTTCCTTGCTAGACCAAAGGTTGCCCTTGTAGACTGTAAGGTTGTCCCTAAGGACCAAAGAATTTCCCCTGCTGAGCCAAGGGTTGTCCTTGTAGCAAAGGTCTTGAATGAGTGACGGTCTGGTAAGGATCAACAGGAAATAAATAGGCGGGCTTGCCGAAAACATCATAATGATGTGGAGGATTGACAGGCACTTGGGGTGGCCGAAAACCCTGAGAGTTCTATTCCTGAAGAGCCAACAAATACTATTCAAAAGTGAGGCCACCAGGAATCATAGGGACAATCGAGATCATACTAGAAGCAGACGGGGCTGTAGGAGATTGAGCATCTAGAGAAGGATCATAATGTTGGTGAATGTCCAACATGTGCTCATCAAAAGCATAGGTAGAAACCATAGGTGTAGTCGTAGCCGCATTAGCAGGTGCAGTCTCTGGAGCATGAGCTTGTGATCTTCTTGGACCTTGATTGATAGGCAACGTAGGATTATGTACGATAGACCTACGAGTGTGAAAAGAATCTGATGGCTGTGTTGTAACAACCAGCGTAGACGAAGCTACACAGATGGTAGGTCGGACTGGGACAGATGTAACAATAACCGACGAACTCAGTGTCGAAGGTGACAATCCCAATGAAGGGAGGATTGAACTCCTGGGGGGAGTTGATGTACTTGATTGTGCTATGGATGCAACACCATACATAATTTGACTCAAATTCCGATAACCGAGTGGCAATGACACCGATTGAGGAGAAGATGGAATAGATACATGCATAAGATCTTCAGGGAAAATTTGATATTCGCTTGTGGAAACAGGCATTCCTTCACTGTCAACAGGACTCGAAGAATCCATATCTGATGAAGTTGTAAGATTGTCAAAAAGATGACGAGGACTAGGGGGTAAAGCCACAGCTACAAATGGTGATCCAAAAGTAAGAGGAGGGAACTCTTTCTCATCCCCAAAACTAGACCACGCACCTAGAGGAGGCCAATTAAACTCAACTGGCTCTTTAGGAGGAGACTGAGTAGCGAGAGGTAAAACAGTTAGGAGAATAGAATGCGAAAACTTAGCAGACCTAGTGGACTGAAGGGTTTCATAATAAACGTTAGGAAAGGAGCTACCACTAGGAGGTAGTGAAGAAGACGATGAAACTGGTGGTTCCGCCACTGTGACCATATTTCAAAATAGAACAGGAAAAAGAGATAGCCAAAATAAAACTTCAAGACCAAGGCCTAAGGAAAAAAAAAATAAGGCAAGTAAAAAAGCTCTTAACAGACATGTAATTGTGGGTAATTATTTTTATGACCTTGAAATCAGACTTTGTTGTTTCATGTTTTAAGAGTCGAGAGACAGACAAAAGATGACTCCAGTCACTTTCAATTTTAAACGAGCATGAAAGGACTAGTGCTCGATGATCTCTTCTCTTTTTAAGGAGTCACGAAAAGATCGAAATGAATACTCTGGTAATCTAAAAAAGAGGGTGTACCAAGTTTCAGTGAACTGCCATATACCCCTTGGTGATCAAATGAAAGAGAAATGACCAAGGAATTTCTGTACATGCAGGTAGTCTCCCCGAATGCTGTGTTCGGTGTGTCACGGTTACAGGATGGTAGACTTGGCTTCCTATGGATAAAGGATTTGAACTTATAGGGGTCTCCCTTTATATACTCGACGGTACGGGGAGCACAAGTCCATACTAGCGTTGTCTAAATCGAACAGGCAAATGACAACTACTAGGTTTTAAGACACCGAAACACATCTCTAGCCTAGACCACTAAAATATTTGCATTAGTTTCCAATGTTTCCTTAGGTTAATTCAATTTATTTTATAGTTGATCTTGAATTATGTTTCAATTTCAAGGTCCTGCCAAATATCGATCTCAAATTTCCTAAATGCAAACTATATTTAAATGAACACCATTTTCCATTAAATGAATGCTAATTTTGAGAAGGATAGAGATATTTCAAACAACAGCAGTCAAATGAAACCAAACGAAGGAATCCGTTAATGCATATAATTCAATCAAGCGGAAAATGAAAAATTCTTTCCTATATAGTCAACTACTAGTTATGAAAAAGAACTTTCCTTTTTCATGCAAATGAAAGAATGCAATTTTTTAATTTTTTCAATGAAATGAAGCACACAATGCACTAATTACATGAAAAAACAAAACAAGCACTAGTTTGAGAATTGCGAATGTAAAGAGCTAATCTGAATATTTCAAAGAAAGCAACACAAACACAAAAATGCACTCAAACCAATGACACACTCTTCCAATCAAATAAACGATCCAAACAAGCAATGTGATCTATTCTTGGAGCATCTAGAAGAAAAATCTAATGAAGCCTGAAATGATCATCCAATCAAAGCAAACGCTCAAAGGATAAAAAAGAACTAAAGGAAATCGATCAAGAGATGTGACTGACAAGAATAAAAAGACTCAACTTTCAATCAGAAGGCTCAGTGAGCTAAGAGACTTAGAAACCCTAAGGCCATAAACTACACTGGTAAGTAAACATGTGTACAACTGAGAAGAATAAGTCTATGACAGTCAAAACAATCTCAATAGGACAATTGCATATCAGAAAACCACCTAGAGGCAAGAACAACTGACCCGAAAACTCAAAAGAGCTGTGAAACCAAACTATTACTCTAAAATTTGTCACCATGACGTTTAGCTATCTATATGGGTACATCATTACCTATTTATTTCTCCCTTAGTGGTCCAAAAACATAAAGTTTCCAAAAACAAATCTTGGAACTAGAGGAAAACTCTTAAAAATCTAAAAAGCCCAACTTCACACTTTTCCTAGTCATTTCCTATGGTACCGCGGTTTATTTCTATAAAACATGTGGCACATCCCACATGTTCTGCTCATTAAAATTGTAGACCCTCGTAAAAGGTAAAATAACAAGAAAAGTAAGTTCTAGAAGCCCAGCTGGTCGAATATTCTCCCAGCTAGGGCCTTCTAGAAGCACTATCTGGTCAAGCTTTGCCCCTTCCATTCATGAACCTTTATCCCTTCATAAATGGAGCTATCCCTTGGTTTTTGGAGCTAAAATCCCATGATGAGAGGGCTTTATCCCTTCCTTATTGGAGCTGAAACTATCTCCCTTCTACTATAAATTGAGACCAAGTTTCAGTCTGAAGGGTAGTTAGTACATAGAGAGTTCAGAGAGTACTTACTTGTTAGCTTGTAGAAGAGAATTGCTGAAGAAATTATACTCTCCACATTTGGCATCATTGGCATGAGCGAGATTACATACTCATAACCATAGTCTTATGCCGATTCAAAGAGTTGGAGTCTTTTCAAACTGAGGTAAATGGTTGTTCGGGACCCCGGAAGAACCTGTACAAACATCAAGGCGTCAAGGTTCTAAGGTTTCTTATTTTATTCAAAGTTAATACAAATGGATTCTATTTTCTCATTGAATTTTTCATCTATATTTTGAATAATTTAATTCTTGGATTCCTTGATCACTAAGATAGATTATTGCTTTTGAATTATCATATCTTGCAGATGCTTTTGATCTTGTTTGCTTGTCCTTGATTGCAGATCATCGATGCCTTCTGGAATGACTGGACTTAAGATCGAATAAGCGTTGGACTTCAGGTAGGAGCATTTCTCCATAGTTAATTAATAATTCTTAAGCATAATGGTCTAGATAAAATGGTCTACATTTGTCTATTTGTTTCTATATATCCTTAGGATACTAGGGAGATCGCTCTTGTCCACAAGAGGGATTTGTCCGTCTAACAAAATGGCGACTCTGCTGGGAAAAATCTAAGCTCAATTTTCTTTTTATTTTCAGTTTGATTTTTGAGATTTCTGTGAGATTTCTTTATCTTAGATTAGCTCAAAACTGGATTGGGTAGAAAACTCAATAGGATCCCTGACTGTAAATCTGTATTTTTATTTTTTCTCTACTTTTCCTGCCTTCCTCACTTTTTGTTTAAAAAAAGACTGATAGACTCAACAATTTTTAGTGCAATATAGTGAGGTACCACATCTTATTCCATTAAAAACCATGGACCTCTTGAAAATTTTAGAAAAATTAGAAATTCTGTTTTATGGAATCCCATTACTTGATTCTTTGTTCTTTACCCAATTTGTCTTGACAGTCAAAGACTTCTGTAAAAAGTTTCTTTCAACAATTCAATGCATAAAGTGATATTTTCAGTTAGTTTTCTTTTATGAGTAAATGTTGCCTTGGCCTCCTGTAGCTCTGATTCAGAAACTTTTGTATACCTCAGCTACTTGGTATGTCATTGTTCTGTTGAGCCATTGAACTTGATGCAATTATTACTCTTATGAAAATTGGATTTTCTTTTCAGTAGAAAACTTAGAAAACCTTTTGGATAGATAAGGTCTGAATTTCATTTTAAAACTGTTATCGGATGCTTTATCTTCTTGTTGAAATAAGCAAAAAGAACTTGGTTAGATTACAAACTGAGCTAAGACATCCTTCAACTTTTAGATAGAGTTCAAGATTAGAGATTTCTTTTAGTTTTGAATTTTGTAGTTTTAAGACTTTTTTATTTTCTTTTGGAAGAAGTTTGTTTTTGTTTCCGATCTTAATGATATAGGGAATTTCATTTTGAGCAAAAGATATTTTTGGAATTGAATTCTCTGAATTGTCTTCTTTTCAAAGTTTCTCATGTAGGAAAGGAAGAATTGATCTTTTGAAAGTTATTGAAATCTCTCAACTCTTTCTTATAGTTATATTTCATTGAAAAGAAATGATTTGTTTATCATATATATGCATTGTAGCGTATTTTGAGTCGGGTCATTAAAACATCATAAAAGTTTCATTTTCGTACCAATTTTCCTAAGAAAATGCCAATTAAAAGTAATGCTTAATTAAAATCAATCTAGAAATTTTATATTTTCTAGGGTTCTTTTCCACCAATATAGCTTAGGCTAGTGTCTTGGAATAGGTTTTAGTTAATTTTCCAAGACAATAAAAACAAACAAGTAGTTGATCTTGCTGTAGGAAAATCCAATTGTAGCATGTATGCTCTGGGAACCTCCTCCTAAAGGAGTCAAGCATGAGATCATATCTGAACCAGTGAGGTAATCATACCTATCTCATTGGGAATGACAGAAGATGTGCACGTATTAAAAATGGTAAACCTCGGATAGACCATTGTCGAGGAGCCTGGGGTCACTTGTCGGTAAACCTTGGATTATTTCAACGAGCATTTAAGGGGATTGAGCTTGTTACTCTGCCCTTGCATGTATATATTATTTTATACCATTCCCCCAGGTATATGTCTTCCTTTTGGTGACCTTAGTGGCCATAAAATTTAGGATTCTTTCCCAAGGTGATGGAGGAGGGGAGGTCCCACTATACCTGGAGCAGACGTCGGCTAGACTCACTTGGACTCTCTGGAGGGTTATCTTCACTTGATATGGTTTAAGTGGAGAAACCTACACCGGTATGTTTCATTAAGCAGGTTGTCAGGGTAACTGTTCCAACTTCCATTTCTGCATTAAAATTCTACGATGTTGGATTTCATCACCAACTAGTGTTTTTAGTGCGGGGATCTACTGTTTGTGTGTGGATTGATATCTTATATTTTTATAGGCGCATGATTCATTTGATTTTTTCCTTAGCGACATTAGGATCATTTGATTGAAATTTTATTTATTTTCATGTGTTAAAAGTTTTAATCGTGGCAGAATTACCAAGACAGTCATGTAGAACTCAGGGGAAACCCCCTCAGTATACACCAAGCCAATTAGAAAAACTTAAATCTCTGATACCAAATGTTATTAGTAGAACTGGATTAACAGAACATGGAGAATCATCCATAATTATTCATCCTTATTTTGAAGTAGATCAACCAAAAATAGCATAACATACTCCACAGACAATTTCAATTTCCGAATTAACTGAAGTTTCTTCTGCAACAAGTGAGTTATCAGCTGAAAAACCTGAAATTTCTGAGCCAGAAACTGAATCTGCCACGTCTGAACCTAATTTATAGTTATATACTCCAACTTCTGGTCATCTTGATTCACCTAAAGTAAGAAATCTGATCATAGAATATCTTCCACCCGGTCTCATTAGTATTGAAGAAGTTACTGACACTAAAGAAGAAGTTGTTCTTCCTTTAGCTAAGGAATTTTTAAATCTTAGAGAATGTGAATCAATTTTTTACAGTCCTTTTAGACAAGACACTTGGTATTCTTCACTAATAGATTTTGTACAAAACATAGGTCTAGAGTATTCGCCACCCCGAATTTGTTTTTACCCTACGCTAATAGGTTATAGACCTCCATTAAACATGTCTAGTGAGTCATCTATGTTTAATGAATTGTCAAGAACATTTTTGTATGGTGGTATGTCTATTACTGTAGGCTATCGGTCACTCTCTGGTACCTTCTCAGGAGCATCTCCTCTTCCCAACAAACCAATGTCATCATCTGGCCTGAATGAATCAAATACTAGAACTTTAAACAATGAGAAAATTTATATGATGTCTGGAAATATTCCAAACCTCAGACCTCATGGTAGTAATTTATTGCCTGGGGGGCAACCTAAAAGTAGTCAAATACAGCCTAGTGGGAAACCTCAAGGACAGTACATACCTCAAGGTCAGTATAAACCTCAGGGACAGTACATACCTCATGGTCAATATCAACCTTAGGGACAATATATGCCTCAAGGTCAGTACATGCCTGAAGGTCAATATCAACCTCAAGGGCAGTACCCAGCTCAAGGATTGCAACCTCCTTTAAGACAACAATTCTATTCAGAACAAAAAAATTTACAAGGAGGTGGAAATTATCCAGCCAATTATCAACCATCTGTTCAACCGAGTTATGGTTCGTCTTATGAACAACCTTCGTTGGGACCCTCATATCCTGGAATGGTGTGGCATCCATCCCAATTCCAACAGAATTTACAACCAAATGTGCAAGTACCTTATATCAAGCTGGAAAACAAGTTGGTTATAATCAACCTCAACAACCAGTCCAACCTACCATAAAAATACCTACATCTGGTCCTGTTCAGCAGCCTGGTCCAAGTACACCTAGGACTCCACCACAAACTGCTGCTCAGACTTCTGTTCAACCTACCGCACCTATTCTTGGAATGTCTATAGCTCCTATTCCTTCTGCCCCTCAAACATAAGTACAGATTCCTTAGGTTTTTATTCCATAGTCTGGACCTACAATTCAGACTACTGTTCAGATGCTTGTAGGACAACCTAGTAAAAGTATAGTTATAAAAATTCAACCTCAGTTTACTTATCAACTGTATGAGGGGCCGTACCAATATGGACATGTTCCAAAAAAATCCAGCTTACCCACAACAACCATATCCTGGGTATACATATCAGACACCGATTCAACCTCAGTATGGTCTATTTATCCTTGATTATCTAGGAGGCATTCGATTCCCAATGCACAGGCTATTCTTCGATATCCTGGTTATCCTCCTCCTGGGAATGTTTTAGTCTCACAAGGTTATCAACAAGACCCTACCCGTCGATTTCCATTCACAACAACTTTAGATTTACCTGATTTATCTCACCTTATGAATGATCCTATCTATTATCATCCGTATTGGCTGTCGATGCCGCATAAGTTTCCCAGTGATATCCCTAAGTTTGAAGGAAAATCAGGAGAGGATCCTTCTAACCATGTCATGACTTACCACCTTTGGTGTGCATCCAACTCATTAATCGACGATTCCATTCGACTTAGAATTTTTTAGAGAATATTAAGAGGATTAGCTGCCCAATGGTACATTGAATTTCCACGAGGATCATTTACCAATTTCAACACTCTAGAAACTGCTTTGTTAACCCATTTTCAGTTCTAGTTAGATACAACAACGACACGGAATTATTAACTTCACTAAAAAAATATATTTCTACATACATATTAGATCATATACATGAATGGAGACGTAAAAGGTGTTTGGTAAAAGTTTTTATCCCATATCAAATATTGGCAGAATCGTTTATCAAATCATTTCTACCAAAAATCACTGAAGATGTAGCTAAATGAGGAGTTGTTACAGAAGAAAAAGCTATTTCTCAAGCTCAATATCTTGACTTGGTATATACCCAGTTAGGTACTTTGTACAAGAAAATTCTATATTTACCGCATCTTAGTCATATAACAACAACTCCTTCAGGGTTTCATGCCATTGACGGTGTAATCAGTTCAGTTAGTATGACTAAAGAAGAAATATTCCAAGGTTACTTCTCCCATAATAAATTTACCTGACTCACCAAAAGGAGAATCTTCCCTGGAAACTTTTTCCGATATTCACATTGTATATTCATCGACTATAAATAAAAAATTTGGTAGCAAAAATAAAGGGAAGAATAAAAGAAAATAGACTTCATATCCCAAGGAAAAAACTAATAAAAATGAGCCGAATGATGATAAACGGAAACCTCGTTATCCTTGTCTTATTTGTGGGGAGGATCATTTCACCAAGGAATGTCTGCATAAGGCTGAGGTATCTAAGTTCATAAAAGGTTCATCCACCCCTGCTGTTTTGAAGGATCCTTTTCCTGTTCAAGATAGAAAAATGATTAGATCTTCTTCTAATACATCAGTAGATATTTTGATGATGTCTCAAGTAATGGTTGCGATTCGATTGCAAGATTATCGTAGTAAAAATCCCATTGCTGGTAAAGAAGTAGAAAATTCTAATTCTACACCAGCTACATCTCCTTTGGTTCCTGATCCATCGAGAAACCTAATCCTGATTTAGTAATCAAACCGCCTTCTAAAGGTGTACTTCGTAAATCATATTTCAATCCACATGTGATAGTTTCTCATAATTACAACATTGTGAGGCATTTAGCAATATCTACTTCAACAATTTTGGCCTTTTAAGTGTTGCAATCATGCTCGGCACAAATGAAATTGCTCTTATCAGCAATTGGAGCTGTAGATCTTCAGGATTCGAACCTCATGGCATTTGATTTAGAAAATTTTATAGTTTTTCTCCCTCATCAAATGGCTTTTCAAATCCCAGTACTAGTCAAAAACAGATGTTGCTTTGGTACTATTATTGATGAAGGAGCATCTACATGTATCATGTTGTTAAAATTTTGGAAATCACTTGGTTCTCCAACTCTTAACTAATAAAAAAAAATCCTCAAATCTCTTGACGGAAGAGGATTCCATCCATTTAGAATTTTACAGGATCTACCTATAGAAGTCAAAGGAAAAACCACTAATTTAGATGTGGAAGTAGTTATTGCCCCTTTAGATTACAGCATTCTTCTGGTTCAAAGTTTGTCTTATGATATGACTGTTGTCGTGTCATCTATATTTAGATTAATTATGTTTCCTCATCAAGGAAATATTGTAAAAATTGATCAGCTCTCATATTATTCGTCTGACCCATCTTCTACAGATAGTATTTAGCATGTTGGAAAATTGACTATCCCTTATGAGGATGTAGGAGTAGATTTAACCAAAGATTCCACTTTAATGGGAATTTCTTCTATGCATCCACCTAATGTACCGTGTAATATTGTTAATATCAATATGATTACATCAAGCACTATTCCATTTGTTGATCCTTGGATAGTTCCTTTAGAATCAGAACTAGATTCATTCAATGGCATGATGCCTTTGAGTCCTTTTGAAATAGCATATCAAGCAGTACATCCATTTTACAATCCTCTATCAATGAATGTGATCAATGAAGAATTATTTTCACCATCAAGCTCAGCTATAACATCAATTCCTGATTGTTTTCAAAAAGTGTTTCATACTGATGAAAGCATCCATGAATTCTTGTCTGTAGATGAATTACCATGGGATGATCTCCATCATAGGTCATCATTTTTAGCTGAGCTTAATCAATTTGAAAATAATTTTTCATCTATTTTTCCAATATATTATTTCAATGAACCTCAAATTCCAATATCGATTGCACATTCAGATTCTGAGATTAATTTGGGAAATATTTCTTCTACGGTTCCCACTGACATATCCATTAAACCCGGAATTATTGAAAACATTCATATAGGTGCCTCCTGTAGGTTAGATGAAATTAATATATAAAAGTCGCTATTTTAGGAATTCCATGACATATTTTCCTGGTCTTATGAAGAAATTCTAGGAATCGATCCCAACATTGTCATTCATGAAATAAAGACTTACCCAGATGCTAAAACTGTCAGACATCGATTACGTCTGATACATCCACAAAAATTTGCTGCTATTAAAGCCAAAGTTGAGAAATTACTAAGAGCAGGTTTTATTTATCCAATTCCTTTAACATATTGGGTATCTAATATCGTTCCTGTTATGAAAAAACAAGGAACAATACGAGTATGTGTCAACTATAGGGATATTAACAAAGCTTGTCCTAAAGACAATTATCCAACTCCTTATATCGAGGAAATTATTGACGATTATGATGGAAATGAAATGTATTCATTTATGGATGGATTTTCTGGATACAATCAGATCAACATACTCTCTGTTGATCAACCAAAAACAACATTCATTTGTCCTTAGGGAACATTTTCTTACTGTAAATTACCTTTCAGATTGAAGAATGTTGGGGCAACTTTTAAAAGGGTAGTGTCCTATGCTTTTCATGACATTAAACACATTGTGCAACCTTATATCAATGATTTGCTTGGTATTCATTACATAGGGAATATCATCCTAGTCATTTACGAGAGATTTTTATGAGATGTAGGTATTATGAGATTCACTTGAATCCGCATAAGTGTATTTTATGTGTACAATCTGGTAGATTACTGGGATTTTTCATTTCAAAAGAAGGCATTCATGTCGACCCTTCGAAGGTTAAGGCCATTATCAATTTACGTCCTCCTTCTACACTCCGCCAACTCCAAAGTTTGCAGGGGAAAGAAAAATTTCTGCATAGATTTATCCAGAACTATGCTGAGTTAACGAAAGGTTTTACCAGGCTATTGAAACAGAATGTTCCTTTTATTTGGGATGAGATCATTGATCGATATTTTGATGCTTTAAAACATGTGTTGACCCATGAACTATTATTGCATCCACCAAATTACAGCCATGATTACTTGTTATACTTAGCAGCCTCTAATTCCACCATTGGAATGGTATTAGTTTAGGAGGATAAATTCGACAATGAGCATGTGATTTACTACCTTAGTTGGAATCTCAATCCAACAGAGATTAAATATTCACATGTGGAGAAATTGGCCTTGGCAGTAGTATAAGTTGTCCAATGTTTTCGTCATTTTGTTACGAAAAACAACTGTGATTTCTAATTTTAACCCGATGATGTACATTTTGACCAAACAATTGCTCGGTGGAAAATACTCTAAATGGATAGTTATCCTTCAAGATTTTTACTTAGAATTTGAAAATCCCAATCAAATAAATCACTGGTGTTCACCAAAATTATGTGTAACTTCCTAAATGCTGAGACAGAAACTATGTTAGAGCATCCGATCGTTGATGAATCATTGTTTCTTATCAGTACGTTAGATCCTTGGTATGGGGATATCATAATTTATCTCCAAACCCAAAAATTTTGGCCTGAAAATTCACATTCACATCGACAAAAGATCCATTACCAATCCCAGCAATACAATATTGTTGGGGACACGCTTTATCATCGTGGATCAGATTCTATATTTCGACGATGTTTGACTTATGAAGAGGATGAATGCATTTTGAATGAATGTCATTCTGGATAATGTGGCAGTCATATGTTTGGGTATGACAAAACCCAAAATATAGTATGTGATGGTTATTTTTGGCCTTCTTTATTCAAGTATTTCATTCTTGCTATCCGAAAATGCCACAAGTGTCATATTTTTTATTGAAATATGCATGCACCATCAGCTCCTCTTCACCCCATAATTATTTTCAGTCCTTTTGAAAAATGGGGCATTTATTTCATTAAATGTAACGTTCAGTCGACCGAGGGGCATGAGTATATTATTCTCGCATTAGATTATTTTACCAAATGGGTTGAGGCAATGCCTACATTTGCAGCAGATGGAAAAACTGCAGCTACATTTGTATTCAATCACGTGATTGCTCAATTTGATGTACCCCAAGCTATCATTACTAATCATGGGAGTCATTTTCGAAACATCACGATGAACAAAATTTCTAACCAACTTGGCCTACGCCATGATAGATCTACTCCATATAATTTGCAAGATAATGGTCAGGTTGAAGCCGTCAATAAAGTTTTAACCACTATGATTAAAAGGATAATCGGAATTCATAAATCAAATTGGCACACTATGCTTTTCTCAACACTTTGGGCATATCGAACCTCAGCAAAAACTGCAACAGGGTTCACTCCTTTTCAACTGGTCTACAGTTTAGAAGCTGTGTTACTGATTGAATGCAAAATACCGTCACTCCAATTAGCCATAGAGTTACTTCCAGCCACTTCTAAAGAGGAAAAATGCTTTTTTTACTTAGCAGAATTAGATGAAACTCGATGCACCATTGCATTAGCAGCCAAAGTTCATAAAAAATGCATTAAAGCTCAGTACAACCGAAGTGTTATCTGAGAAATTCAAACCCATGTGGCATGGTCCTTATATTGTCAAGCGAGTGCTTGCAAAAGGGGCTTACGAATTGATTGATTATGACGAGTCATCTTGAGATAAACCCAGAAATGGACTTTATCTTAATTGATATTATGCTTGATTTTTTGTGTGAAGATCATGCTTGTACATTAGTTATTTTTCTAAGATTAGTTGCTTTATATTAGGTGAGTGTGTCTAGTTTAAGTTTGTGTTGACTACTATTCCTTCTTATCTTGATTACTCTTGATATTGCAGACGTCGACGTCCCTTCAATCATACATTGGTTTTGCTGATGGTGTATGTCGTAGTACACAGAATATCTCTTCCGTGGCTTGGGTTATCTATTCACCCACCGATGAGTTAGTTTCTATGCATGGGGTAAGCCTTGTTCAAAAAACGAATAATGTGGCAGAATAAAGTGCAATGATTGAGTTATTATATGATACCATTTCATTTGGAATTCAACGTTTGATTATTAGGTTAGATTCAGAACTCATTGTATTACATTTAAACAGAGTATACGCAATTAAAAATCCAGTGTTACTGAGATTATTTTTGAAGGTTCGTCTCTTGGGAAGATAGTTTGATTACATCGAATATCAACACATTCCAAGAATATTAAATACATTTGCTGATGCATTGGCTAATAATAAATAGACATTTCCAACATTAAAATTAAATTAAAAGAACATTTGCTATGTGTTGAACAAGATAACTAGCAAAAGTAGTCATATAATAGGTAGAGTTGTGTTTCAAAAAATATTACATCGTCTAGGACCATAGGTTTAAACCACCTTATGATCTGAAAGATAGTGGTACAAAAAACAAAAATACAATAGTGTGCGATGATCATCCACTATCCGTGGTGATGATCATGATAATATACTATCGCCCACGCCGCTCTACGCATGTATCTCCGAAACTGTCTAGGAACGCCAACAACATTCCTCTGGAAACAAAGAGGAATATCATCCATCGTAGTATCTGGGATGTCTCTAGTCAACCTCTCCAGATTCTACTCTAAATCAGTGAGAATATTTGCTGCCTGATTCTCTGGCGATGCGATAGGATCTATTTGCTTCCTATCGAAGCGACGGAGATTGGCTGGTCTTCATGGACCAACATCTGCATTTGAATTTTTTTATCAGTATTAGACGATTAAAAAACAAATAAAAATTAGAATTAAAAAACATCAAAATAATTCAATTACCTAACTCTTCCCATTGTGTCCCTGGAGGTAAGGACATCTTGGGGTCTCCTTGAAAGTCTATGCCTGCATATGGGAAATCCTCGATAGAAAAGATTTGGTTCTATAACCAACGAAAGTATGATGGAGTGAACCAAACTAATATACAACCGTTGCCACCATGAAGAGCCATCAGTGAAACCAAACACACCATGCAAGGCTCTCTAAGTTCACTAGGATCAACAGAAATCAGATGAGGGGTGAGAGAAGGAATCCTCTCCAAAGCAAAAGATACTAAGATCTCTCCATACCAAAAGTTTTTCAACATTTAATTCTTCACTTTGGTCAGTTGAACCTTCATGTTGGTCAACACCCATTCACACCAATTGAAGATAGTGCCTCTGGAGCATTCAACAGCTATCTGCATCTGTGACTTGGTAGCCATGTGTAGAGCTGCACTCCCACATAATCTGGTGATAGTAAATGCAATGAATTTTAGATCAAGATGTATGATAATTTTTATGTCCATTTGGTTTTCTTTGGGATTAGCTACCTTGTTAAAGAACTCTTGTTTGTAGTTAGAGAAAGGTTGGCCACCTTGCCTAGCCCCGAACAAAGAGATTGGTTTGCCTCTTTTGGGTAAATCGGTGAGGAAGTAGATATCTTCAAGCTCAATTTCTAGCTTGTGATCTCCAGTGATAAAGCATTGTTCCTAAATGTCCCATTTATTGACTAGCCAAGTCATTAGCTCTACCTATGCCCTCATACCCTAAATCACCCATAATTTGTATAAACCACAATCTCTCAAATTACCCATTATGGCCGGATGATTCATGGCCATATTATCTACCTCTTCATTTTCGCGTTCTCGCCACTCCAACATTGTGCAAATAACCTGATAATGGACGCATTTAATGGTTAGAAGCTATTAGAGTAAAAAAATTTATTTATTTTTGTGAGAATTCTCCAATTTAATTTTTTTATGGTGCCCCTGTGGTTTCATATAAAGACAGTGTGGATCCCTGCACAAATTCTTCATAAAAAATGCGGTAGCCCGATAATTTCTCAGGAAAATTTCTCGGGTCTTCTGCATCTAATGGTCACCTAACCTCTGAGAGCTAAATTTTGAACCACATATTCCCCCCCCCTCCAACCCAAAATGATTTTAAAAAAATTAAAAGAGAATGCAAATGGATGAAAATGAAGAGAAGAGTGTTGTGGATTACCTGGATTCAACGGATTTCAATTTGAGTGGTCAGTTCTCCCGTTATCACCTCCGGAATGTTTTTTGCCCAAAGCTCTTAATTTTCAATTTTGAACACAAAAGGTGAAAATAACTTTGTTGAAATACCTTTTATAAGATTTCTTGAATAAATAAAATATTATTTTATTTATTTTCACTTTAAAAAGTTATTTTTTCGAAATTTTTTACTTATTGGAAACAGATATGTTTAATTTTTCAAGTTTATGTGCAGAAAACAGGATTGCCAGGTGAAAATGATTATTTTGATGATGAGTATACTTTTATCACTTTTTCGGGTTCTTGAAAACTACGAAAAAGTGAAACCTTGAAGTTCTCTTTTAAGCCCTTTTCAGACCGCCTAAATATGAAAATATTGCTGAGTACTTGACTATTCGAACTTGTTAAAGGAAATGAATAGTCGTCCCTTCAGTATAAGTTTACCCCTTTTCTAGACTGAAATGGACTATTTATGAAAAAGGTATACGTTTACTAATCATGGTCAATAGAGTTCTATCTTACATTATTTTATCCTTTTTTGGGCTTGAGAGACTAAATTTACGAAAAAGTACACCCACGGAGTTTTCTTAAGTTTTTCTTCTGACTCCCTAAAATAGAAAAACACCGAGTTTCACCTATACTGGACTCATTAAAACTTAACAACAAAGAACTTGCCAATTATAAACAGGAATGAAGCACTCCTTCTTAGGGTTTGATTTTAATACTAAGTTGGCCTCATCCGAAGGATGAGCTTTTATAACAAGCAAATTTTATCCTCCTCAAGCTTGTCAAAAATAAAGAGGTACTTGCCAGAAATGGTGGGGGAAAATAGAGAAAATGAATCCACTTGTCACACTTTGTTTTAAAAAAAAAATTGTATACCAGTCTTGAACATGACACTTTTGTCACATTCATGTTTGGGTTGGGAAAATCCTTTGGCCAACAGTTAATCAAACCACATTGAAAGTCTTTAGCTAGTTTCTAGGTATTAGCTTTAGGTCAATCATCACCAAACCATCTGCAGTGTCGTTATGTGTTCAAGAGATCAGTTAAATAAACCATTCATTGCAAAAATTTGTCTCTACTCACATTGACCATCCCTGAGTCAGTCCTTGCTATATATTTCTTAAAAACTTGATCTAATGGTTTCGTGTCGTGGGATTTCCTACAATGGGTCACTTTCTATCGATGATAGCTCATTATCTAGAAAGTTGATCTAGAATCCTATCAGTACCTTGGGATCTGCTTGCCCTAATAGCAGGTTTCTCGCCTTCTATGACAGGTTGAATCATTGACCTTCGATCGAATGACTCTGTGAAATGTTCGACTTCGGATCACAAATCTGTACTTCATAGATTATTGGAGTACTTGGAGAGCCATTGCTAATATTGGTGGTTTCTACCACACATGAAGTACAGCACAAGCCATATCATTGACTGGTAATCAAGTGGTTTCTACCATGTTCGACTTCAACACAATCAATCGCATGGATAGAATCGTACTAGTTTGAGAAGTGGAAATCAAGACCCTGGATCTAGTTTCCACCATCCAGGCTGCGAGGCGTTTTATTATTCATCATACAATAGACTACTTATGACAGATGGTTGCGTCCATGTTGTGTCTACTACTTCATGTTATTCTAAAATCATTTATCTATCAAAACATGTAGTTAGTTTTGATTTGAGTATGGGAATGGCTACCTCAGCGATGATATATCTATATATATATATATATATATATATATATATATATATATATATATATATATATATATATATATATATATATATATATATATATATATATATATATATATATGTATATATATATATATATGCTTGCATTGAATGTTTTTTCAGGGTATCAACCAGTGTGCTTGCAGCTCAATCCCTAGAATGACAAAGCACTTCACTCTTCAAAAATCTTCAGAACTCTTTAGACTTCCCACTTTAGGGGGTAATATGTTACACTAAAATTTGTCACCATGACGTTTATCTATCTATATGGGTTCATCATTACCTATTTATTGCTCCCTTAGAGGTCCAAAAACATAAATTTTCCGAAAAAAAATCTTGGAACTAGAGGAAAGCTCTTAAAAATCCTAAAAAGCCTAACTCCGCACTTTTCCTAGTCATTTCCTACAGTACTGTAGTTTATTGCTATAAAACCTGCGGCACATCCCACACATTATGCTCATTAAAACTTCAGACCCCCGTAAAAGGTAAAATAAAAAGAAAAATAAGTTCTAGAAGCCTAGCTGGTCGAATATTCTCCCAGCTGGGGCCTTCTAGAAGCACTATCTGGTCGAGCTTCGCCCCTTCCATTCATGAAAATTTATCCCTTGATAAATGGAGCTATCCCTTGGTTTTTGGAGTTGAAATCCCATGATGAGAGGGCTTTATCCCTTCCTTATTGGAGCTGAAACGACCTCCCTTCTGCTATAAATTGAGACCAATTTTTAGTCTCAAGGGTAGTTAGTACATAAAGAGTTCAGAGAGTACTTACTTCTTAGCTTGTAGAAGAGAATTTCTGAAGAAATTATACTCTCCACATTTTGCATCATTGGCATGAGAGAGATTACATACTCATAGCCATAGTCTTATGTTGATTCAGAGAGTTGAAGTCTCGTCAAAATGAGGAAAACAATTGTTCGGGACCCCAGAAGAACCTGTACAAACATCAAGGAGTCAAGGTTGTAAGGTATCTTCTTTTATTCAAAGTTAATACAAATGGATTCTGTTTTCTCATTGAATTGTTCATCTATCTTTTGAATAATTTAATTATTGGATTCCTTGATCACTAAGATAGATTATTGCTTTTAAATTTTCATATCTTGCAGGTGATTTTGATCTTGTTTTCTTGTCCTTGATTCCAGATCTTATGTAATAGATCGTTACCTTCTAGAATGACTGGCTTGAAGATTGAATAATCATTGGACTTCAGGTAGGAGCATCTCTCCATAGTTAATTAATAATTCTTAAGCATAATGGTCTAGAGAAAATGGTCTAAATTTTTCTATTTGTTTCTAGATATCCTTAGGATAATAGGGAATTTCTCTTGTCCGCAAGAGGGAATTTTTCATCTAGCACAAACCCTATAGGATTCAGCGCGACTGTAATGTGGTAATCCGCACCGAATAGGTGTTGGCGTTAGTGCTACACGAGCAACATGTGCCAATCGGCATGACTGTTCAATCCAAAAATGTGCCAAGCCGGATATCTATGGGGGAATGGGAAATATAATGAGTAGAGGTCAATCTTGACACCCTGGAGCTGAACAAGAGGACTCTAATCAAGCAAGCAGACCAAAAAATATAGGTAAACAAGTAAACTACCAAAGTCGACTTGAAAAGGACAAAAAGACAAACTTTTACTATCCCTAGTGGAGTCGCCAATTTGTTATGGAAGTAAATCCTCTCTACGGACATCGATGATACTTCTAGCCCTAGAGTGGGCCTGGTAAAAAAACAAAAAACTAGAGTGTAGGTTCCTAATTATTGAATGAAATAGATGAGTTAGATCGACCTACGTGGAGTCTAATGTTGTCGTTGTGACTGTGGTAGTGGTGGCCTCTCGATTCCTGTCTCGGCAAGTCATGATCCTTTCGCAGTGATACTTGGATACCTACACAAGATAAAAAAAAAGAGTAGTGGATGAAGCAATAATCTCATTCATAATTAATAACCAGTCAAGGAGTGCTAAGCATGTTGCATCAATATAATACATCAACAGGACATGGGAACCAGACAATAGTTATACATATTTATTAATAGAAGAAAGAGTTACAACCAAGCCTTGACATCATAGCCTCCTTAAGTAGGGTTCAGATGAAGCATGTCTCAATTATTGTCAGGGAATTCAGACGGGGTAAAGGCACAAGCCTAAGCTCTCTCAACGAGGGACTCTTCCATTCTATCTTGAATAGAAATCTCTCCAGCGTTTCTACTACAATATCTTCAGTTCAACTAGCTTCATAAATGGCGGATGGCTATATTTATAGAGGGAAAGGAGGAGGTTGGGATTCCTACTATGGTTGTAAGGAGGCCTTATATTTTGGGAGGTTTCCCCAAAAGGTGGAAACAAGAGGCCAACAGAGGAAGGCCATGGTTATTCAGTCGAACCACTCCCTATGACTCATGCACAAGGTTGTTGTGATCGAAACTTCACATATATTTTCAAAAAAAATTCCATAAAAAAATTGGCACGAGTGGCTTACTGAGACAGAGTGCCAGCTGGCGTAGGCGCCAGTGTTAATCTTCCTCATCGGCGCGAGGGAATAACAGGCTACCAGTGCTAAGGAAAAAACATGTGTTTTTGGTGGTCTATTTAGGAAATAATCAACAGAAGGAATGTTTTCCTCATGGCAAGGGATGAAATGATGGTATTTGCAAGGCATGACACTTTATTTTGATCATAGACATGAGCCTCCAATGTGTGGCATGTATGTTGCAGGGACAATGAAAAAATGCCATGTAACAACTTTCCAAACTATATGCCTCGGGGCATATAGTTTGGTCGGCACACTACTCTCCCAACACTGGTACATAGTCAACGGTGTGGTCTATTATAGCACCGCACCGTTGACCTTGTAATAATTCTAGGAAAGAGGTGCGTTGAAAATTTGCAGGTGCACCGCCTCCAGTGTGTTGAAAATTTTATGGTGCACCGACTCTAGAGCGCGACAAAAAAAAGACACATCGTTACGGGTGCATGCCTGTTTTTTTCCGCGCACCAATTATTTTTTTTTTCAAAAATAGTTATATATGTATATTCCTAAATACATGTGTCATTTAATAAAAAAAAATATTTAATATGCTAACCATTCAATGATGTGAAATGAGATGAGGGAACAACAACAACAACAACAACATGTGGACTAGTATACGATGGTTCACCTATGGGAGGCACGAGAGAGGGAGAGAGATGTGTACCCTCACGATATTACAACAGCTACCCAGGGGCTCCTAAGGAAGGTAGGCCTCCTCAAGTTCTATGAGGAGGCTACATCCCTAAAGGTCCATGGTGTTTATTTGCGACATCTTATCCGTAGTTGGAATGCCCACATACAAGCTTTCCGGGTTGGTCCTAACTAGTTGTACACACCCACTAAGGAGGACATATATTTCATTACTGACCTATTGAGGAGAGGGGTGGATTTTCCCTCGTTCCCATAGGTCCGAGTTGGATATGAGGGATGGACTCAGCTGGTGTACCCCAAGAGATACATTAGCATGAATATAATGTCTCCTTCATATTTTCAGGTCTCCGGAGGTCGGTTATGTATTGCTTCATTTGGTAGAGAGGAGGTGAGGTGCCTCTCACTACTGATTTCAACCATTTCACACAACACCAGTGATGGGAAACGTATTAGTTTCCCACTTCTATTTTATGTTGATTCTTTAGTACAGGAGCCAAGACTTGTGAGGTGATCTGCCATTTTTTTGCATCAGTTTTGTATAGCTTTAGATAGATGTAGTGCTCATGCACAAGGGAGCGTGAACTTCCCTTTTTATTCAGAGCTATTTTTTTAATATTTTCAGAGGTTTCTAGAGATGAGGCCTACTTTTGTTTGGTATCTTCGTAGGCGATGCTGCATGTATAGATGAAGCCCAAGAGGGGTGAGTCTGAGTTTTCGCCGAGGATGTCACATGATGCATTGGAGTTGCTAGCCAGTGTTGATGAGCATCCATTCATTCTAGTCCCCTGTTTGTATGCTGGTTTGGATTAGTGAGGGTGTACCGACATCCTCTTCACAGATGATGAGATGCCGGATGATAGAGGTAATATTACTTTTTTATTTAAATTTATTCTAACATGTTCTTTAACTTACTTTTATTAAACTGTTTAATGAAATTGTCTACTTATTGTTGTGTACTTATATATATTTTGTAGACATTGGGTCATTTGATGGTGATGAGATGCCAATGACACCAAATGATCTAGGTTTAGATCCCAATGACGACCACGATATGGCAGATGCCGAGGATCAAGCTAGTGCAAACACAGCAGGTCCTCGTGGTGATCTTGTACTACCTTTTTCCTATGCATAGGCCTGACATTAGATTGAAGATGGAGTTGGGTGAAAAACTCTGTGCACTGTTTGTGGAGGTGGGAGTCAGGCCCACCACTATGAGAGAGATACATGCCTATGCTAGGTGGGTACAAATGTGGAGAGGCATGCCACATGACATGTTCACCCCGAGGCAGCATGTCGTAGGAGCTACGAGCTTAGTTACATAGTTGAAGAGGGCCCTTCGATGTAGGTGTGGTAGAGAAGCAGTACGTTAATAGTCTGTGAGAGGAAACACATCATATGATGATCACGATCAGGGGAGTGATCATCGTTCACCTCGCGTCACAGATGAGAAGCCTGCAGCATCGACCAATAGTCATGATGGAGAGCAGGCTGGACAAACGGACACGTCGAGTCAGCATCGTGAAACATTCGGTAGTAATCATGATCATGATCAGGTTGGACCATCGACCATGTAGAGTCATCATGATGAGCAGCTGACAGTTGATCCTGATCAGCATGAGGCACCACTAGATCAGCAGGCACGTGATGATCGACATGTATCTGAGCTTGTCGAGGCTACACCGTTGACTGAGCAAGCTTCGACTATACTACTATTGATGATGTACCACCATCTGATATTTGAGATTTATATTACAGTTCTATATTTTTGACATTATACAGTTGTGTGTGTGTGTGTGTGTGTGTGTGTCTATATATATATATATATATATATATATATATATATATGTTGCAGTTGTACTTAATTTACATGTTGGTCATCATCATGATGTGTATATTGTTAGGTCATGTTAGATATGTTCATTTAATATGTAGCTTGCAGATAGATGTGTATGTGATAGCAGCTATTTGACATGAGATGTATATTTCATGTTTGTGTTGTGATGATGTTTTGTTAGATGATCATGATCACAATGATTAGATGACGTTAGCGAATTTGAATGTGTTTTTTAGTCGAATCTAATGTTTGTACAATGGTTATCATGATCATGATGTTTATTTAATTTAATATTAAATGATCATGATATTTATGAAATATTATATCGTGATTGTAATTAAAATTTTAATTTTAATTGTATGTATAATTGTATTTGTATTTGTAATCTTAATTTTAATTGTAATTGTATGTAAACTACTTGTAAAATTTTAATTGTAATTGTAATATATAATTTATTTTGAAATGATTGTAATTGTAATTGTATGTAAAATATTTGTAAAATTTAAATTGTAATTGTAATATTTAATTTATTCTAAAATGATTGTAATTGTAATTTTAATTGTAATTGTATATATGACAAATTGTAAAATTGTAATTGTAGTTCTAATTTTATGTAAAATTTTAAAATTGTAATTGTATTTGTAATTGTAATTTTAATTGTAATTGTATATATGTAAATTGCAAAATTGTAATTGTAATTGTAATTTTAATTGTTAACGGTACGTGAAATTGTAAAATTGTAATTGTAATTGTAATTGTGTGTAAAAATTTTGTAAATTTTTAATAGTATTAATGTGAAATGATTTTATTAAAATTTGTAAATTTATAAAATTGTAAATAATTGTAAAATAATAAATCTAGAATAATATGAATTTTTTTAACATAATAAAGTTTAGAAAATAATGCAAATAAATTCATGTAATTTAGAATTATCATTATTTTATTATGATCTTACATACCAAAAAAAGAACTTTATGAAGTACGCCATTGTTTTTGAGATCAACATAATTGCAAATTATCAAGTGAAATATTTATTTTAACATTAACACGATGCAAATTACCAATCAATTCAAAATACATATTATAATGTTTCGAAAAAAGAAGTCTTATAAGTTATAAGGTAGTTAAGTCTTCTTCTTTATAAAAACCCATCTTAAAAAGTATAAATATTGATGAAATAACACATGTACCATATCACTCTTGATTCTCATGATCACCCTCATTATCTTCTAGCTTGCATGGCATGATAACACTGTTGTTCTCAAAAATATGTTCTCATCTAGGGTCATGTTCAAAACGAACCACCAATCCCTATCCAACACATCTAGGTAAAAAAACACATGGTTGCATTGTTTGGGGAAAACATAACACTCCTTAGCTTCATCCCACATATTTCTAGAGTTGATACATATCAACCTACTATCACGATCTTCCTTTACATTATTCCGATCAAAGGTGTTCCACCACTTGCACCTAAAAATAACACATTGGAATGAAGAGAAATCCACTTCAATGATCGCTTGTATGTTTCCAACATAGCCTAACATCCCTCGTACTAGGTTTTGATCATGGTGGCTAGATTGACTAGATTGATTGAACTCGAGTTCCACTCCATAGTCTTGTGTCATGTGTCCATCATCGGCATTTTCTGTGCGAAAATGGTCTCCATATGTCCACATATATGGGAAAAAATGCACCTATTAAAAAGTTTAAAACTCATAGTGTCATGTGTCTTATAATAACCCATCATTAAAATATTAAATATAGATGTAATTACATTTGAAAGGTTCATTATTAAGTTTCAAATGTACATATAAATTAAATAGATTATTACCGAGTTGTTGCACCCAATCCCTATGTTTAGCGCATCCTCTTCAGTACATGGGTAATGACCAGTTGCACCATATTTCTCTCTGACTTGGTCAGCAACCCAACTATTGGGGCATATTTTTGACATATTTTTTTTTAAATGACCAGGATAAGGCACACTTCTACCATTAAACATAGAAAATTTTAGGGGCGAATCTTAGCCCATGGGCGAAATTTAAGGGATTTCCTATTTTGAAGGGGCGAATTTTTAAATTACATTAATTTTCAATAGTTTCAATAATTAGCCCAAAAAATATCCAATAAATAATTTATTATTATATTTTAGCCCATCAAAAAATAGGGCGGATAAACCTTCCCATCCCTATTCACCTTGTTTGTTTGTAAAATTTTGTTCAAATCGCCCGATTTCTCCATGTTTGTTTGTAAACTTTTCTTCAGATCGCCTGATTTCTACAAATGGTACTGGTTATGGGAGTATGGTTATGGTTATTTTTCCCTCTCCATTCCTTGAATATCAAGTTCGCCCTGTATTTGTATTTTAGGGCGGCCCAGGCGTTGGCAGTTTGTTGTTCAAAGATTAATTTTCGCTACATTTTAGGATAGAACAAGGTAGAAATCATGGTGAAGGCTTGATTTCCTACTGGATTTTTCATTTGCAGGTTAAGAAACCATGGTGAAGGCTTATCCCACCGTAAGAGAGGAGTACCATCGTAAGTGAGGTGTACAAGGCTGCCATTTACAAAGCCAAGAGGAAGCTACATGGTCTCATTGCAGAGAAGAACTGTGCGCCGATCATGGTTCGAATCGCATGAAACAACGCTGGGACTTACAATGTCAAGAACAAGACCAGAGGGCCTTTCGGGATGATTAGATACGGGGCTAAGCTTTCCCATGGTGCTAACAATGGTCTGGACATTTCCATGAGGCTCCTGGAGTCAATCAAGGAATAGTTCCCCATAATCACCTATGTTGGTCTTTATCAGTTGGCTGGTGTGGTGGCTGTTGAAGTGACCAGAGGACCTGACATTCCATTCCATCCCAGAAGAGAAGACAAGCCTGAGCCCTCTAGAAGAAGGTCTCCTTGCTGATGCTACAAAAGGACTTGATCATCTGAGGGATGTTTTTGGTCACATGGGGTTGAGTGATAAGGAAATTGTGGTCTTGTCTGGTGCCCACACCTTGGGGCGATGCCACAAGGAGAGATCTGGTTTTGAAGCACCATGAACCTCTAACCCTCTTCTCTTTGAAAATTCTTACTTCAGAGAGCTTGTGACTGGAGAGAAGGAAGCCCTACTTCAGCTACCATCTGATAAGGCACTGCTTGCTTATCCTAGTTTTGTAGTTTATGTTAAGAAGTATGAACAGGATGAAGATGCTTTCTTTGTTGACTATGCAGAAGCACACTTGAAGCTTTCTGAACTTGGGTTTGTTGATTCCTAGATTCATACCTACTGGAGAGTCAATATCAGATTACGAGAAGGGGTAGTTTGGTGTTTAACTTTTGATATTATGTTACTTCATAGGATCGTTCTGCACAAAATTTCCATGAATCTATCGTCAAAACCAGGTACAAATTGTCGTTTTTGAGCCTCTATCCATTGAGAACCATCTGATAATTCAATTTATTAGCTAGTAGCCTTTAAATGAAGTAGTGATTAAAAAAATTTGCCTAAATCATGGCCAATGTCGTTCCTTGAGTGAAAATAAGCAGGATCTGCACAAATTTTATTTTTTAAAATTCTTTAAATTGTACCAGAAAATAAAATAAATTTATCATGTTATGACACTTCCAGAGTTTGAGTTGGATGAGTTTTGATGAATATTCGACAGTGATTTGATTATAACAGAGACTTCTATTTTTGTATTTGTTGGATTGTCGAGGGTATGTACAAAGCTGGAGCTTTGAAGGGGATGCCATGTGATCAGGATTCATGAAGGGGGATTTCAATAACTTTTAGGGTATAATTAAAAATTGGGGAATTTTGAGAAGGGCATGAAATGGGTAGGTCATTGTTTTATCAGATTCTTAAGAATCCTGCAACGAGTTGCGTGATTGGTTTGTGCAGTGAAATATGGTTTTACATACAAAGGAAGAATATTTGATATGGAGATGGGGTTTTGAATTATGATGCAGTTGTTGAGTGGAAACACTCGAGACTAATAACTTCAGAATTTTCACATATTAATATTCTTCATTTCATTTTCAACATGAGTGCCCCTTGGAGCCTAGGTGTTATAGAGAGCCTGGGACATCTGGGTTTGGTAGTTAAATTTTATCTTCACTATACTTTAGTTTTTGTCATCTTATCAGGCCTTTTAGTCATTGGAGCTTACCATATCTTGGTCCAAAGATTCAAGCTTGATTATTTCAGCAAAGTCACTGTTGTGGGTTACTCATATGTAGTGTTTGGGTGGATGGCTATCCTTGCAGTGAAGCAACCATCTTCTAAATTGGATCTTTTTGGATTTCTTTCCCTGCCCATCAGTTTTTTCTGTTTTGAATCCCTTGTCTTCACATCTACAATAGTGCCATAGGAAAAAAATTTGGAGCACTTGTTTGGGATTATTGTTGGTTATGTTATTGTATGGGGTTTGATTCACGGTATTAATAACTACTGGTCAATATCTATGTTGGTATGGATTGTCATAATTTTCATTTTCATCTTGAAGCGAACTGGCACGCTTGATTTTCCATTTATTTAAATTGAGCATGTAATGGATACTTCTCTATCTACAATAGGCTTCATTGGCCCTGATAAAATGGTAGATTCGTTGATGTGAATGTTCTGACGATAAGAGGCCCTGCACTTGTATGAATCACATGATTAGATGGGTATGCTAAATTTTCTATGATTTTTCACTGAATTTTCATTGGGTTGCATACTATGATACCATTCGGTATGAAAATTATATGTTTGGTTGAATGCTATCTGCAAATTCTGTTAGCTCACAAAATAGGGCCAAGTCTGATATCCAAAAGTTTTGGCTCCCTGAACAGGTAACAAGAGCTAATGTGTTTGTGAACTTCAAAGATGTTGTCCATAGGTATTAGTTTGCTGAAATCTGAAAAAAAAAATTGTAGAGATATTCCTGAAAATTTCACTACCTTGTTTGTGTGAAATGAAATGGGTTCAAATTATTTCTTTTGTAAATTCATAGCTTTGGTGTCTTTCCTTAACCCTGCAGCCTTTGGCGTATACTTTTTAATAAGCCTAGAAGAATGACCACAACATCCTAGAGCTCAATACATTCTTAACTATTGTATAGGGTTATGTCCTTAACTGTTCCTCCTGATCTATATTGTAAGGTTTTTTGCTGAATTATGTCTTCTACTCCTCAGAACTAACTGCTGAGATCACAAAGCCTACTGTTTGGGTCGGGCTCCTTTTGCATGATGCTCCTAGCTATTGTACTTATATAGCATCCACCAGGATGCAATGTTTTCTAATATAAATACAAATCCACCAGTTGCGAAAAAATAATACCATTGTATCGGGTCCTTCCTATTTTTCTGCTTTTGGATGATCATTCTAATTTTGTTGTCTTGTTCAAAGATTTTAGCCGATGTTGATATGGGGTTCTCTCAAAATTGTGTGTCCATGGGAGCAACAGAGTTAAAACTTGAAAACAATATTCAGCAATATAGACAGCTTGGAACATAAATCTACCAACATGAATCTTTATAAAGTGCTTAGTTTTTTGGATTTTAATTTAGTTTTTATTTATCTGGAAAAATTAAAAAGCTAAGCTAAGGTATGAATCAAAGTTACCAGGCTCAACTCCGTTTGGGACCCATTTTGGCCCAGGATTCAACCTAGGCCAAAACTGTGTGTCTGTGGGAGCAACAGAGTTGAAAACAATACTCAGCAATATAGACAGCTTTGAGATCAAGCAAGAATGCAAATCTAGCAACATGAATCTTAATAAAGTGCTTAGTTTTTTGGATTTTAATTTAGCTTTTATTTATCCTGAAAAAGTAAAAATCTAAGCTAAATTCTAAGGTATGAATCAAATTTACCAGGCTCAACTCTATTTGGGACCCATTTTGGCCTAGGAGTCAACCTGGCAAAGACTCAACTCAAGCCTCAACATATAGAGATTTTAAAAAAAAACTATAGATTTTCAAGAAAAATAATTATGTTTTCCATTGAATTTATATTAGACATGAAGATAAAGCATAATAATGAATATAATGCAAAATAGCATATGGCTCAACTCTGTTTGGGACCAATTTTGGCCCAGGAGTCAACCTGGAAAAGACTCAACTCAAGCCTCAACATATAGAGATTTAAAATTTTTTTATAGATTTTCAAGAAAAATAATTATGTTTTCCATTGAATTTAGATTAGACATGAAGATAAAGCATAATAATGAATATAATGCAAAATAACATATGGAGGTATTTCATATGTTCTTATCAACTTACGTCAAAATTGGCCTAGTGCATGAATGAAATTATGAGCCAAAATGGACAATATTCAATCTATACAATGTCGAGAGTCAAGTTTGAGATCATATGATACTACTTAATAAATATAACCTAGTAATGAGTGCCAACAGAATGCCCTTCTCGCCCTTTCCCTGAATTAGAAGTTTGATACAACCACATTAATTCCTCCTCTGGAAATAATGGTTCTTGGACCTCCTAGTACAAAGTGAAAGTACCATCAAAAATCTCAAGTGCCACTAAAAGGGGCTATTCTAATCATTTCCTTTCTTGTGGTTATGCTTGTGGTGGAATTGAATATATACCAATTACAGTCATAAGTTCAAAATAGAGGTTCCACATTGTACTCATATTGGTTGTATCCTTCAGTCCCATTAACACATTTATGGTTGTTCATTGGACATTAATAAAATTACCTTATCTTATTTCATCTTTATCTTATCTTATTATAACTCTAAAATGCATGCATTCAAACCCCACTTATACTAGCAATCAAACAGAAAGAGGGCTATATGGTAGAGAGATAGGAAAAAGACATGCAAATTCTAGACCTTAGAAAATTTCAGAATATAACTACTTACAGAGAGAACACTACTATTGCACTCTTCAAACATGGAAGAGAAGTACCTTTAGTGCTGCTCTTCGAAGACTTGATGCACGTAGATATGCCCGCACAAGATGATAGATTAGAATGTCCAAAGGAATCTTGAGATTGTGAGAATTTTTAATCTATAGGTGGGTTGTTGAATGTCAAATAGATTCAATACTAAATTACAATATATTCAGAGATAAACTCAACATAATGGGAGCTTATTGAAAAATGCAATACTTGCTGAGAGCTTGCGAAGCAGTCATTCTTTTATGCATATCCTTGTTAAGAAAACGTTTGACAAATTCTTTCGCTTCAGTAGACACAGAAGGCCAAGGAGCTTCCTAAAAACTTGGATTGGCCTTCAAAACAGCTCGAAATATACCAGACTCAGTTCGAGCCCAGAAATATCGGCTACCACAAATAAGGTTGTATACAATAACACCGATGCTCCACACATCTGCTTCTGTACCATATGACCTGTGAAGAACTTCTGGGGGATTTTGAGAAGGGCTTGAAATGGGTAGGTCATTGTTTTATCACATTCTTGAGAATCCTGTAACGAGTTGCGTGATTGGTTTGTGTAGTGAAATATGGTTTTACATACAAAGGAAGAATATTTGATATGGAGATGGGGTTTTGAATTATGACGCAACTGTTGAGTGGCAACACTCGAGACTAATAACTTCAGACTTTTCACATATTAATATTCTTCATTTGATTTTCAACATGAGTGCCCTTTGGAGCCTAGGTGTTATAGAGAGCCTGGGACATCTGGGTTTGGTAGTTAAATTTTATCTTCACTATACTTTAGTTTTTGTCATCTTATCAGGCCTTTTAGTCATTGGAGCTTACCATATCTTGGTCCAAAGATTCAAGCTTGATTATTTCAGCAGAGTCACTGTTGTGGGTTACTCATGTGTAGTGTTTGGGTGGATGGCTATCCTTGCAGTGAAGCAACCATCTTCTAAATTGAATCTTTTTGGATTTCTTTCCCTGCCCATCAGTTTTTCCTGTTTTTAATCCTTTGTCTTCACATCTACAATAGTGTCGTAGGAAATATTTTTGGGGCACTTGTATGGGATTATTGTTGGTTATGTTATTGTATGGGGTTTGATTCAGGGTATTAATAACTACTGGGCAATATCTATGTTGGTATGGATTGTCATAATTTTCATTTTCATCTTGAAGCGAATTGGCACGCTTGATTTTCCATTTATTTAAATCGAGCATGTAATGGCTACTTCTCTACCTACAATAGGCTTCATTGGCCCTGATAATGGTAGATTCGTTTATGTGAATGTTCTGACGAGAAGAGGCCCTACACTTGTATGAATCACATGCTTAGATGGGTATGCTAAATTTTCTATGATTTTTCACTGAATTTTCATTGGGTTGCATACTATGATACCATTCGGTATGCAAATTATGTGTTTGGTTGAATGCTATCAGCAAATTCTATTAGCTCACAAAATAGGGCCAAGTGAGATATCCAAAAGGTTCGGCTCCCTGAACAGGTAACAAGAGCTAATGTGTTTGTGTGAACTTCAAAGATGTTGTCCAAAGGGATTAGTTTACTGAAGTCTGAAATGTTTTTCTGTAGAGATGTTCCTGAAAATTTCACTACCTTGTTTGTGTACAATGAAATGGGTTCAAATTATTTCTTTTGTAAGTTCATAGCTTTGGTGTCTTTCCTTAACCCTGCAGCCTCTGGCTTATACTTTTTAATAAGCATGGAAGCATGACCATAACATCCTAGAGCTCAATACATTCTTAACTATTGTATAGGGTTATGTCCTTAACTATTCCTCTTGATCTATATTGTAAGGTTTTTTGCTGAATTATGTCTTCTACTCCTTAGAACTAACTACTGAAATCACAAAGCCTACTGTTTGGATCAGGCTCCTTTTTCATGATGCTCCTAGCTATTGTACTTCTGTAGCATCCACCAAGATGTAAAGTTTTCTAATATAAATACAAATCCAGCAGTTGCGAAAAAATAATACCATGGTATCGGGTCCTTCCTATTTTGCTGCTTTTGGATGATCATTCTAATTTTGTTGTCTTGTTCAAAGATTTTAGTTGATGTTGATATGGGGTTCTCTCAAAATTGTGTGTCCATGGGAGCAACAGAGTTAAAACTTGAAAACAATATTCATCAATATAGACAGCTTTGAACATAAATCTACCAACATGAATCTTGATAAAGTGCTTAGTTTTTTGGATTTTAATATAGTTTTTATTTATCTGGAAAAAGTAAAAAGCTAAGCTAAGGTATGAATCAAAGTTACCAGGCTCAACTCCGTTTGGGACCCATTTTGGCCCAGGAGTCAACCTGGGCCAAAACTGTGTGTCTGTGGGAGCAGCAAAATTGAAAACAATACTCAGCAACATAGACAGCTTTGAGATCAAGCAAGAATGCAAATCTACCAACATGAATCTTGATAAAGTGCTTAGTTTCTTGGATTTTAATTTAGTTTTTATTTATCCTGAAAAAGTAAAAATCTAAGCTAACTTCTAAGGTATGAATCAAAGTTACTAGGCTCAACTCTATTTGGGACCCATTTTGGCCCAGGAGTCAACCTGGAAAAGACTCAACTCAAGCCTCAACATATAGAGATTTAAAAAAAAATTATAGATTTTCAAGAAAAATAATTATGTTTTCCATTCAATTTAGACTAGACATGAAGATAAAGCATAATAATGAATATAATGCAAAATAACATATGGAGGTATTTCATATGTTCTTATCAACTCACGTTAAAATTGGCCTAGTGCATGAATGGAATTATGAGCCAAAATGGACAATATTCAATCTGTATAATGTTGAGAGTCAACTTTGAGATCATATGATACTACTTAATAAATATAACCTAGTAATGAGTGCCAATAGAATGCCCTTCTCGCCCTTTCCCTGAATTAGAATTTTGCTACAACCACATTAATTCCTCCTCTGGAAATAATGGTTCTTGGACCTCCTAGTACAAAGTGAAAGTACCATCAAAACTCTCAAGTGCCACTAAAAGGGGCTATTCTAATAATTTCCTTTCTTGTGTTTATGCTTGTGGTGGAATTGAATATATACCAATTACAGTCATAAGTTCAAAATAGAGGTTCCACATTGTACTCATATTGGTTGTATCCTTCAGTCCCATTAACACATTAATATTAATAATTAAGAATATTAAGAACACTGTGTGTCCGTGGGAGCACTCATGTCCAAAGGGCACTCATGTTGAAAATCAAATGAATAATATTAATATGTGAAAAGTTCAAAATAGAGGTTCCACATTGTACTCATATTGGTTGTATCCTTTCAAGCACTACAACATGAGTGTCGTTTAGTGGAGTAAGTGGTATCAAAGGCCTAAAAAATCCTCAAGATATTCGTTAAATTCAATGTAAGATTGTAGTCTCTATGTTTTTTTTAATTATATTTCATTTCACACTGCTCTTTGTAGCCTTATAGTGTCCAACCTTGTCCCCAAGAGTGGTTCAGAAACATTCATTGTATGCATTTTACTGTTTTTCAGTTGACCTAGTTATTTCCACAGTTGGTGAAAGTGTGAAAGCTGTAATACCTCAGAATTCTAGCTTTATTTATTTTTCTTAGGTGGTATTTGTAGATGGCACATTCATATATAGAGCATATTTTCAAAATTTCTACAATCAATCTTTTTTTCATTCGTTGCTTCTCTGGCCCTTTTATTGGTGATTTGTTATTCGATGAGGTCTGTGAAATTGTCTAGTGTTATTTTGGTTGTGCTCATGTACTTGATACATAACACAGCTATATAAATTTATACCCCCACCAATTCATATAAGCTCACACAATATCATCAATCCAAAGTAGATAACATTTCTAAGCATGTCCATTATAACCCTGATAAGTAATTGTGGAATAACCATCTAAAAGTTCAAGAATTCATATGGAAGAGGGATACTCTTTCTGTATCTAAAACAGTCTGAAATGTCAACACTCAAAACTACTGAAGTAGAATTATACTTTTAATACGATTATTTTGTGTGGTCTTTGTAAGGTTAGCAAAAGGTCCAAGGTGTTAATGGGATACTAAAATTCAATATTTGGGCCAAATGGATCTGGGTTCATAATTGATTTAACATTGTTATATTTTCACTATGCAAAGTGCTTGTAATTGAGTAACTTCAGTGTGTTTCTGATCTGGTATAGACATAGACCAGATCTGGGACATAAGGAAAATTCAACAATATGGAAGATAACACTAAAATCAAGAACAGATGGATCATTGAACCCATTCATTTGACCTTGGGATTAATGTAGTTGGTGACATTTCCATATATGCAGTAGGAAAACACTCTTATTACATGCTTCAAGATTAAAAAATAAGTGCACAACAATAACTGAGTGTTGAATATGTGTTGAATGACAAGAAAATGTTCGGGATGGGCACAGTTTCCATTATCAAAAAACAAGAAGAAATACTCTGCTAAGATTGTCTAGAAAGCATGTGTAGCAGGATATTTGAAAGGAAGTGTCACAGATTTGGAGCACATGATTTTTCTCTCATCAGTAGAAGTTTATTATTTTGTGAGGTATTTGTAAGGTTAGTAACAGGTCCAAGGAGAACATTCTAGAAAAATATATAATAATCCTAATAATTAATCATTATTTCGCTTAGCCCTACTATGGCTTTATGAACCTTTTGCCTGTACTTGTTATAACCAAATCAATGTTCCCCTGACCCTGGAATCTTTGGGATTGATTTAGCTTGAGAATTTGCATATCTCCTTAGTATCCTTTCCTCTTAGATTAACTACCACTTAATACCATTTCTAACCATTCTCTATAACATTTTGTACAATCCCATCAATGGCCTTTTGATGGATCTCATTTATCATATAAAATAGGTTCTTCAAGTTTGGTAACTTAGTGATAGGTTTCTTTGGAGTCACTCCTCTCACTTAGCATATAAAACAGGTTCTTTGAGTCTGCTAACTCTTAATAACATGTTTTTTCTGAGTTCCTTACCTTTTTCTCTCTACTCAGTTTTGATCCACAATTGTGGTGATGATATGTCAAAGATCTGCACTAGATCATCGAACAGTTACTATTCCAAACTACTTTAGAGGGAAATCAGAGAATGGGGATATTATGGCTGCCCTGTTTTTTGTAGGGAATGTTACAGGGACAGTTCCTAGGCAATAAATGGATGACGAGGGATGCTTTCTAGGTGTCTTCTTATCTCCAATGAAAAGAAGGGTATGTGTTCCCTTTCATATAGGGGATGTGTTCCTTTTCATACTGGTGAATATGGATCCTTCTTAATTCACTAACAATAAGTGTTTTAATGGCTTCAGTTAATTACTATAGGTGTGCCTATTTTCAGCTTTCACATTGGGACTAATTCTGACCTGAATAATTTCATGAACATAATGATTGTAGTATATCCAGAAAGAAATAATTTCTTCAAAATTGACGATATATTTTTCTTCAATCATGCTTAGAAGGTTGCTATAATCATAATTTTTCGTTTTATGTATATTTTTCCTTTTATTGGATCTACTAATGAATCATAATGATAGGGACAAATGACCTTTTTGTCTTTAGACTCAGTTTTTTCTGCTATAAGGTTGTATCTAGTCTTTGAAAGTTTGATTGAGATATTATCTGTTAATTGTTTAAAAGCACAGAACGTCCAGTAGAATTTTTTCATTAACTTATTTAATTAATAACTGATAAATACTCAGCCTTCTATGGTTAAAGAAAAGCATGAAATATGACAAGGTTTTATTATATGTTAATTCATTTAAACTTTAAAGTTTATGTGAACGGTTCTGTGCACATTTTAAGTGAGATGCAGAAAATATTTCCTGGACAAAAGTTGCTTATATATTGCCCATAATATCATTATGTAACTTGTGACTGCCCAATGGCACGTTATCTAAACACAGACTCTGAGTTAAGACTTTGTAAACCTCGTTTTATAATCTATTGGTATAAGTGATTGAAGATTTTGTTGTTTGAGATATTGATGGTCATAATTTTTGTTTAATTTTTTTCTGATCATAAATTTGTTGTATTTTGACTCTCCTCTTTCCTTTGTATTTCCTTTTTATCTTCAAGAAAAGAGATTTTCAGTGTTGCATTTGATAGTCTCCTTTATTTTAGAAAAGGAAAAAGAGATTAACTCAGACTATTATACTATAAAGTCTTTTAGACCTCTTGTATTTAAGAAATAAATAGTATTATTCTTTTGTCTGTTGTTTTATAGATTCCATGTTTCCAAAGGAGCTCGGCATTTCTGAATTTATGTAATATGCAGGGTGTGAATTTGGAGCAACAACACACCATGAGATGTTAACTTCTTTCTATGGCACCTCTGTGTTGAGAAATTCTTGTCAGGTGCCAGATAATCACCTTTGCATGAACATACGCCTTGCAAATGGCCACCTTTGCAATAACTTACGCCTTCCAAATGGCCAAGATATCTAAAAGACAACCATTTTATTTTACAACTCCATATTCTTATAATTTATTAATAATACGTCTCCAAGCCATGAGATTTTCCCTTGTAACATAGTTGTGAAGTCTCTGACTTTTTCTCAACTTGTATCTAAACTTTCGAAGGGTTAAGGTCTCACATTTTTTAGGTATAGGTACAGTTCCTACATTGTATTTGGAGTATCATGAAGGATAATCCCAAATTTTCTTATGAATCCAAAGTGTTCTCCTGGTTTTTTCATGTTTTTTGTACATGGGGAATCATACATGTATATATATATAGTTTTCAGTGTATTCATGCATTCTCTTGTAATTTTATAGAACAGTCATTTTGGGATTTGGAAGCGTTCTTTATTCCTTTATAGATTGATAAAATGGTTGCAAATCATTTATGTTGCTTTCCAGAGAATCACTTGGTGAGAACTAATATTACTATTCTCTTTTCTGTGGTTGAGAAAAGTTCCTAGTAGTAAAGTGTTTTGTTTGTGGAAGCAACATTGATATTAATATGATTACATATGTAGTGTTCTTTAATTGTTTGTACCGATAAATAGAGGCCTCCTTCGGGAAGAGAGGTAATCTTAGGAGGCATTTGACATCGGTCGTACCCTTCTAGCTTGGATACAAGCAATGGTAACACCCGACAATTTAGTTGCACATTTCAGTCTTTTGTAAGGTCCTGAGTTACATGAGATTTATTTCCAGAGTTTTTTTTCAATATTATTTGAATATGCTATATGGACCAATATCAAATAATTATCTATTTATAGATTTAAACCTTGTTCGGGCATTCTTGGGCCAATCTTTGGGCATTATTGGGCCAATCTTTGTGCCTTGTAGGTCCGTTGCAGGGATCATGCTGGGCACGATTGTTTTGATCCTGGAAGGTCTAAATAGCTTATAGCGTGTTGGCACAATATTTGTAAAAGTGGTTAGATGGACACATATCTATTGCGTAAATAAAAGTTCTCTTTGGAATTTGCTAGGTTAAGGATTTATTTGCAATTTTCTTCTAGTGATTTTAACAATTCTCTTAGAGTATCAAGAAGGGTAATGTAAAAGCTCTCGTGCACACGTATGAGCCCTCTCGGGGTACATTAATTTTATATAAGTTGTTGAATTGAAAGCATATGCTTTTAGTGCATTTCATATATATATATATATATATTTTCTGGTATTTTCCCTGTAGATTATGGATTTTTTTGCAATTTTTTTTTGGTCTAGAGGTACCAAGAAGGAAATATAAATAGTTGTTGGGCAATTACAAGAAAAACATTTGTAAAAGGCAAAGAGTATGATGTCAAGCATGTGATTTTTTCCCAATGTGATAGCGTTATATATGGCAGGTGGCATTGCAAAGACGAGGATGACTGCGGTGAAAAAAATCGACTAAAAAGGATTCATGTAACTGCCATGACGCCCCGGGAGTTTATAAAATTTTCATAGTAGTGTCGTTGCATATAGAGAATATATTACTGATTTATGGATCGTGTATCTAAGAGTAGCAAAAATTGATCTTTTAGGCAAGGGTGAATATTTTAGGTATATATTTCAAGGAGACTTACTTTTCACTTTAAAGTTGTTTTTAATTGAAGTTACTTTGACTTGGTACCCGGTAGTATGCTGGCCTGGACCATAAAAGCTTAGTTGCATAAGATTTAATTTGAGAGTTCAAGAGATCTTTGGTTTTTAATTAATAGGATCTTTGATCAGATTGCCAAAGCTATTATAGCTTTTGTTTCTTGACTAAATTTAAGTTTTATTGAAATCAATTCAGTGGATACTTTTCATTTGAAGTTCTCGATTTTTTTTTTTTTGAATTTAATTATTTAATGTAAATCAAGGATTTCCATGATTTCATGATTTCCATTACTTTAAGAGAGTATATTGCTTCACGATTATTGGCCTCACTTTTACTAGATAAAATTTATTGGCCAACGTAGGCATGTCTAATTACAAAGTCTATTTCCAGAGAGACAACCTACAAACCATAATTGACACACATTGTTAAAAAACAAACCACACAAGCAAACAACAGAAATACATTAATTATCATTATAATTTAGAGGGATTGGATGTTTTGGAGCTGAACCCAAAGGAGATGGGTGTTTGACCTAGAAATGGATGCGACACTCTTATTATATGCTTCAAGATCAAAAAATAAGTGCACAACAATAACTGAGTGCTGAAGATGTGTTGAATGAAAATAAAATGTTCGGGATGGGCACAGTTTCCATTATCAAAAAACAAGAAGAAATACTCTGCCGAGATTGTCTAGAAAGCATGTGTAGCAAGATATTTGAAAGGAAGTGTCACAGATTTGGAACACATGATTTTTCTCTCATCAGTAGAAGTTTATTATTTTGTGTGGTCTTTGTAAGGTTAGCAACAGGTCCAAGGAAAACATTCTAGAAAAATCTATAATAAGCCTAATAATGAAAAAAAGTTGGAGGTGGAAGTTAATCTAGATAAAACAACACTAAAAATCTTGAAGAATACAACTGTGGCCATGGAATATCCTTTTTTCTATATCTATGCCTAAAATAGAGCAATGGTAATTCATTTTACTTTGATGGACCACCTGTTTGTGCTGGTGAGCATCATGATGAAAGGGTGTTTTATAAAAATTTCATGTAATGAACTACAACACCAGTCACCAAATGAGAGAAAAGGTGCAAAGATGTTTTTCGTGGGAAGTGGACTCTCATTTTGAGGACAATTTATCCTACTACCGTGGTGAGGAACAACAGATGGATCATTGAACCCATTCATTTGACCTTGGGACTAATGTAGTTACTGACATTGCCATACATGCAGCAGGAAAACACTCTTATCATATGCTTCAAGATCAAAAAATAATTGCACAACAATAACTGGGTGTTGAAGATGCGTTGAATGACAAGAAAATGTTCGGGATGGGTGCAGTTTCCATTATCAAAAAACAAGAAGAAATACTCTGCTGAGATTGTCTATAAAGCATGTGTAGTAGGATATTTGAAAGGAAGTGTCACAGATTTGGAGCACAGGATTTTTCTCTCATCAGTAGAAGTTTATTATTTTGTGTGGTCTTTGTAAAGTTAGCAACATGTCCAAGAAAAAAATTCTAGAAAAATCCATAATAAGCCTAATAATGAAAAAAATTTGGAGGTGGCAGTTAATCTAGATACAACTAAAAACAACAATTTTGTGGGACCTCATAGTTGGTGGGTGGGATGTTTCCTATTGGCTAGAGTTTGTGCTAAGTGCACAGGGAAGCTATTCAACTCTAATTGACAAGAAAAAAAAGTTGCCTTCATTTGATGAGTCAATTTGCAATTCCTTCAAGGCATCAAAGGCAGGGAAGGTAGTTATGATAATATACAACTCCTCTTCAAACAAGAAGAAGGCTGCAACCTATAGATACATGGTAAAAAAGAACATAGTCTAGGAGTTTGAGCCTCGTAGTAGATTAGATGTACTTAGAAAGCTTTCTTACATTCAGCAATCAGAAATGTTAGTAGTTAAGAATGTGCCATCATGTTGGAGAAGCAAGTTTGTCTCTTTGGAAGCTGGAAATTTTATCTACATATGTGCTACTATATAAAAGTTAATATTGGTAATAATAAAGGTTGGTTGTGTTTCCAGAGCAGATCATCACTGTGAATTCCACAACTTTTCATGTTTGTGATTGATAGGTATATGATATACATGGTAAAGCAAGTATAAATAAAATTTATGAATATTGACCACCCCAAGGCTAGTTAAATTTTTATTTATTGTTTACCCCATACACAAATCTATATAAATAATATTTTTAGTGCGAAAAATGAATATTGTATTAAATTCCTTATCAATAAAAATGTTCTTCGAGGAATGGTCTACATTCAGAGGGTTACCTATATCTAAATGAAACCAGTCTGTTGCCTTTGGCTACATCTTTTCTAAAAGCTCAAACTTATCTTAAAATAGAACTGATTGTTTTCTTTGTCTTTTTGGTTACTATATAGTAAGTATATCATGAATTCAGGACCAATGCAACCCATAGAACCCAAATGAAGGGGGGAGAAAAACTATATTTGAGGGTGAAGCACTTTGTATTATACATATGAACATATTCTAATTTAAGATAATGCAACCAAGTGTATTTAAATGAATGGGATACGAAAGGTGACGGGTTTGGATAATAGATAGAAATTTGGTCAATTATGTTTTGATGTATATATTTGTTTAATTAAATTTTTTATTTTATTATATTAAAGAGATGTGACCAATTTTATTTCATGGAAATGATAATATTTAGATAAATATAAAATTTTTAAGATTAGGGAGGAGTTGAAGTTGTTCACTATCTTATACTTTCACTTTATTATATTTTAAACAAAGATTAATGCTCCTCTCATGAACTAGGTACATATTCCATAGAGGTTGTTGAATATGCATTTTGTGGATAGTTTTTTTGAAGGTTTCAGAGGTAGGCATGAAGAGAACAGAGCAATTTTCAAGATAACTCACAAAAGTTGATAAAAAAACCACCCATTCTTCCAAAACATTTTGTATTTCCTCCAACTTTGTCACCTACATCCCCTTTATCTTGCATGGAAGATGTATCCCCACTCCTCGATGTTACTGTGCACCTCTCGGTGCAAATGCTAGTATTACTTGATTTTCCATGCCTATGTGGAACATGGTCAAGAGAAGGAACTATAACAACAATGGATTTGCATGAAAGATTTATAATATTTTCAAACATGAAAGTTGTGATGCGTTACTAAGTTTCTTCATTATTTTATAGATCAATACACGTTAAACCGACTTTACTCCTTGACTGGCATTGCATTCGACATTGTGCACAAGTATGTTTTAAATGTATCAATCAAAAGTATGATTTTATCTATATTTGATAATGCAAGTTGAATACATCATACAATACATAGGAGCGCTATGGATATGAAGTTCAATATGAAATAATCTATTGATTTATGCTATTACTATTATATAAGGGGTGCTCTTCCAATGGCCATTTATTAGCTATGTTAAGAAGGCTTTGTGGAGTTTTTATTTACTATAAGATTATGTATAGTTGAGTTGCGGACAACTAAGTAGAATTTGGTAGGAAGTTTGGAGTATGTGTAATTCATAATGATATTGTCTTCTCTTCATTGATAACTTTTCAATGTGTGAGTTTTGACCTAAGCCATTACATTATCAATGCATCAAGGCTCACAACTCGACCTATATGCCAACTACTTCTTATGATCGTTCCTAGGAACATGAATCCTATTTTTTGTAGGTTTTAAATTTATAACAAGTTTTCTCTATTGTGGTCGAATTTGTGGTGGTTATCTCAAAATTTATTTAAGGTACCATGGATCTAAATTTTTTATGAAATTTAAACACTATAACAAACTTTGGTGCAAATTGTTGATCAATTCTCACTTGGTTAGGGTTATAGATGTTAATGAAAATTTTGTGTGCGTGCATGAGAGTTGGGTGCAAATGCACAATGTTGTGTAGCATTAGTGTGATAAATATGGGATAGTGCAAAGCATATTTTTTAAGATTAGTCTAAGTTGACTCGTACCTAATCAACTTAGTCAAGTTGATTGTTGGTTGAACGGTTAATTGTTGGCTCAATGGAAATAAGATCTTGTAGGCACAAATACCAAAGGGAAAAATGGATCCCATCATGGGGTACTCTTTGTAATTCTCCACCACTACTACCTTCCATGCTTCCTCAAACTCCTCTCCAACCTAAATATCAATGCTAGTAGTAGCATGAACAACAACACTACGCTTAGCAGAACTAGAAGAACACGTTTTCCAAACTGCATGAGAACTACTTCCCTCACGTGTCACCATGTGCCATGCTTGGTCTCAGTGGTTTTCTTCCTTCAACTCCTAGTTCAACTACCATATCTTCATTGGAACAAACACCTCGAACTCCACTAGACAACGATTCACCATTTTGTAGTAGTGATTCGCCATTTTTACTATTGATTCGCCATGACTTTACAAGATAATATAATCTCATGAGAGATTCACCAAAAAATTATATATACATATTATATTATTAATAAAATCGCCTTCCATTTTTCCTATGTATCATGTGGATTTGCCCATTTATTATATATATATAAATTTAAGGGGGTTCTTAAAATTTTCCTTGCCATTCAACCATCTGAATTTGTTCCTATCACTATCCAATTTCATCCTCTTTTGATCGTACAATGCGACCCACGGTTGTGTCACTTCAAAATTGTAAATAATGAATTTATTGATTGCTTCAATTTATGCATTCATTGATGAAATCAAACCAACATTATATAGTACATAGAGATAAAAATATACATTATATCAAAGTTCAGCATTAATATTTACTTTGTGTAAATTTGAAAAATTATAAGTCGCTTACTCTTTATCAAGTTCTTTTTTCCATTCGTTTGGAGCAACTGCCCTTCTCTTTTGTCTTCATCCCTTTCCTCATCCCAAATCACTGCACCTAGTCTGTTATTGATCTGCTTGATGTAATGACTAGAATAATAGAATAACTCATACGATATGTACCCCTCTGCCATAGACCCGTCGGGTTTTTCCCTTTATCAAACAAAAACTTTCAATTTCTTCATCTACCTCACTAAGAAGAACATCCAATGACAAGAAACTGCCCCAACTAATTCAACCTCATCTACTAGGTGGATTAGAAGATGAACCTGCAGGTCCATGAAACTCTTTAGTGGTTCCTTCTCAAACATAGAAAAAATCTCAACTATCTCTCGATGCCACTGTGGAATGCTAGCCACATGAATCTCATTTTACGTGGTCCAACGTACACATGCAGATTATTTAGATATGGAACGTCCTAGGTCTTGAGGGAATTCATGTTTCACACAGCCACGCATGAACAAAGGATAATGACACTGCAAGGTTATAAACATCTGAAATAATATAAAAAATTAGTTATTTTTTATGATCCCTGCATGGGATAAAATTTATTAAAATAATAAATAATAAAATTTGCTTTTGAAATTATACGTACTCTTATAAGATTGAAATAGTCATGTGATTTCAACCCCGACAAATGGTCATCCACGGTGAAGCAATGCCATAGTGAAGACCCATATGAAGATGGCACCCTGACACATATTACAACTTCATTTTCCAAAGAAAGATCATCTTTTTTTTAAATCCATGGGACATCACCTTCTTTGAAATACCATGAATTAGAGGGACCAATGCATGCCTTTGATCCTATACTTTCTAATTGTCTTGGCCAATGTTTCTCTTTCATCTTTGAAGTAATAAGATATTTCCTAACAACCAATGTGTCACTTTGTTTCGATGATATGTGCCTCCATAAAGAATATGAAACATTTTTAAATATATGCATGGGATATAATAAATGGGTAACCTTAAGATTCTCCCATTATGGGAGGTTATAAAATACAGATTTCCTTTCCATCCCAATGGGAAATTTCTCAACATAGGTGTCGAAGAATTATGGATCATCGAACATAGGCTCCCCATTTGCATAAAATATTTCTATGAACTCCTTATCCATCTCTCTCTCATATTCTCTAAGCCATTCGGCTAGTGTCATTATTGGAGGCCTTTGGGTTCTCTCTTATTTACCATTGAAAGTGGATTTTCTCTTCTGTAAGGGTGTTCTTCTGGGAGGAATACTCTGGATCAGTCACACACAGGCTTTCGTAGGTTGTTGGACCATCTAGCTTTTAGAGAAGGTCCACAACATTTACATCCAAAATACCCTTTTTTTATAAGACCTGCGAGATTATTGTATACAATTTATATCCATGGCACGTTAAAGACCACCATGAAGATCATAACAATTACAACGAATTAAATAACTAATATGCAAAATAATATTGTTATGTATATAAAGAAATCAATAAACATGTACTTTACGAGAGAAAAATCCTAAGCCTGGATAATCATGTGTCATGTAAACACATATGCTATACAACATAAATCTCCTCTCTACTGCGATGGGTCTTGATACATTGTATACATTTATCCCATCCCATAATTCCTTCAATTCATCTACCAATGGTTGTAAGTAGACATCCATATTCTTCACTTTTCTTCTACCAAGGACTGTGAGAGCCAACATAAGATGTTCATTCTTCATGGACAACCATGGGGGGATATTGTTATTGATCACTACTACATGCCAAACAGAATATTTTATGTTCTGGAGGTAATATGGGTTGACGCCATCCATGGCTATGCTGAGTCATAGACTTCGTACTTCATCCTTGAATTTTTCGGGCCATGTATCCTCTATATGCTTCATGAATACTAAATCAACTAGGATTCGCACAACTCCAAACTCACTTTTGTGTGAGGCATGCCATCCCTGCAACATAGCTAATTCTTTGCAACAAAAGAGACTTTGAATCCTTGGGATTATAGGCATGTGCCTTAATATCTTAAAAGGAGGACCATATGATTTACCTTTCTTTTTTTATTTATCATACCTATCATGCCCACATTTCGGACATATCTCTTTGTCTACATATTCTCCTCTATATAGAATACAATCATTTGGATATACGTGACATGATATGTACTCAACACCCAACATTTTAAACAATTTATTTGCCTCTTCATAGCTACTAGGAAAGACATTATCACTACGAAGAAACTTATCTTTGAATAACCTATAGTTGGTGATCACAGAAAATATTAAATGTACATTAATGCCGATATAATTATTAACGTTCATAAAATTGACGATTTTTAATCATTGTGTGATTATATTTCTCAAATTTATATAAGGGAGGACTTTATGGTAACTTACCTCAAAATTTCCAAGAAACATGCATTCGACAAGCCAAAATTTTCTTTCAAGTTTTACAATAACATCATTGTCCCCAACTGGGTAGAATTTGACTGACCGCCAGGTCCAAAGAGAGGGGTGGTGGAATAAAATTGATGGCTTTCGAAAAAGGTGTCAGCGATATGACCATCATAGTTGATCATCATTTTGGAATGCATCTAACAAAATTGTCTCCATGGCAGTCGTATCCCTTAAGTAGCATCCATACCTGTTGGAACAGGGTCTCCTACGAGCTGCGACACTGGTCCAATTTTGTATATTTTTTATTATATTTAGTCTAGCATAGGGGTTTTGGGGTGGGTCAAAGCCCTGAAAGCATTGTAATGGGTCAAAGGGTAAACCTGGGGTCCGAAAACCACAATTTGAGGATCATAGGAAAGATTAGGCTAGATGGTTATAAATAGAGGAACAATTTGAATTGTAAGTAGAGAATGAAGAGCTATTGATGCGAATTGTGGTTTAGTTACTCTGTTTGGGTTTTTGGAGAAGGACTCCTGCTGGCTGTGTGTGCGGAGATCCAGAGTCCTGCTATGTGAAAACCCTGCTACTGTGTGCATAGACTGGGATGGGTATTGTAAGAACAAGTTGATGAATTAATGAGTACGAAAGGCTATTTGGGAACTGAATCTACGTGTATTGTTTATGTGAATCATTGGTAATTACTGTCTTATGTGTGTTTTGTATTTCACTACGAAATTTCTATGTAAGTGTTTTACTGCATCTAGATCTGTTCTTTTCTGTTTATGCAATGTTGAGTTAGTGTCTTGAAGTATATGGTTATTGAGCACCATAGTACGATTAACCTTATGCACGTGGATGTGGGAAGAGTCCAATAAGTCCTGCTCGGGGATATCTGGACACCTCAAGATAGAACGCAGCTCTGCTTGCCTTAACTATCCTTTCTCAGGGTTCGGAAACCTGGTTCCAGCACCCACCCATACTACTTCGGGAGAGACTTTGACCTGGGCAAGTAGGTCATTGCCGAAAGGTCCAGTAGTATAGGGGTTTTTTGGCAAACCTTGAACTCCGAACCTGGGTCAGGACCCCTCGAGCCAAAAAATGATTCCGTTGCTGGGACCTAGAGCATTTTGAGAAAGGGATCGGGTAATGACAAGAGAGTATTGGAAACCTGAAAGGGAGGAAATTGAGGAGTGGTTCAAAAAGCAGATCCAGGAATTTGTGGTAAAAGAAAATCGCAGCAAGATGTTAACAACAGAAACGTGGAAAAATAGGTACATTCTTATAGAAAGCTACAAAATATTCTTTGTAACATTTGTGATTAAGCTTTAGGAGTGACTGGCTAGGCTCGTAGAATTCCAGAAGTGTTGGAAGGACGAACGAGTCACTTAGTGGACCCCATAGTTGATCCAGCAGCTGGAAAGGACTGATAATACTATCACGCGCATGGTAGATCATTGGGTGGATAGTGTGCTAGGAGGCTTTGTGACAGAATTTTCCATTGATCAATTTGTCTCCTACTATGAGGCCGATCAAAGATTATTTAAAGGGTTATGGGGAATTTTTTTGAAAACATTACCGTTGTTGATTAAGATATTACTGTGTGAAAAGAGCATTCTGTGTAGTCATACCAACTGATTGACCTTAGATCTAGATAGGAGCACGACGCACAGTGGTAAATACTATCAAACCAACCTTGAGGGGGAAAAATCTTCCTATAACCTTCTGCATGAAGACGTCCGTCTACACTGTTGTCTAGGCCGCATAAAGATAAGAACTCGCCCATACCTCCACCTCCGTCGGATAGTGACATGGCTACACATCTGAAGCTACCTAACTTTAAGGAGGTAGGAGACGAGGATATGGACTGATTTTGGTTTGTTGCAAATTTTGTATGGACTGCGCAAAATGTGACAAGTGACACGGTGAAGAGGGCACAACTGTCCCTGGCATTCGAAGATAGAGCACTGAAGTGTAAAAACTCTGGTAAACTTGAATAAGTATATATTATTATTGATAAAAGATGAGATATGAGAGATGATTACATTGAGGAATCACCGAGGCTTTAAATATAGCCTCAAGGTGTCCCTTGGTGAAGAGGCATGATCTTTGATCATGCCCTTTCACTTAATAAAACCTAATATAAATATATCTAACTAACAATTAATAAAATTTACATAACATTGCCCCTCTCTTAAAGATGTTTTTTCCTCAAAGCATATGTAACGATGGACAATGTTGACGAACGCCTGGGTTTCTTGAGCGGTGTGCTCTTGCTTCCCACATTTTAAAAAGATCGTGGAGCATATTCTCGAGTTCAATCTTTTGTTGATCTGGATAGTGAAAATATCTGATATCGACAGGGTTAGATCCTGTCTTGACTTCGGGTGACTCTTCGTGGCTCCCTTTTGAAGATAACATTTCTAACTGATGACATTGTACTGTAGATGTTGGTGTCCTATTTGAATCATCTTCGTCATTAGAGAGGAAGATACGACTTGATCTTCTGAGGCTTCGAATCCATACAACCTGTGTTTCTGCCCTTTCCACTTAAAACTTATAAACTGCTTCTAATGGTTGGCAGAATAAGTACCTAGAGTTTGTAGCCATTTAATTCCTAAGACCACATCTACTCCTCGTAATGGAACTGTGTAGAATGGAGATTCTAAATGAAAGTCTTTAATCTGCAATTTGACTTTATGGCATTTTCCTACTTGTTCAATCTTCTTACCATCGGCCACCATTACCTTCATATTAGGCATGGGAAAAGTAAAGAGGTTGAGTCTTTTGGCCATGGTTGAATCTAGAAAATTGTGCGTGCTGCCTGTGTCTATGAGAACCATTACATTGTTTTTCTTAATATGTCCTCTTAACCATTGGGTTTGAGGTTGTGATATGCCTGTCATAGCTGATAATGACACTTGGGGAATAGTTTCGCCATCCACTTCTGGAGAGAACTCTAAGTTGTCTTCTAATCCTTCTATATATGAATCAATACTGTTAGCGTCGTTAGTTGCTTCACAACTGTATATATTTTTCACTTTTCCATTAGCACATATGTGCTTAGGGTCCCAGTTTTCACCGCAACGTTTGCACTTGCCCTCTCGCATTCTTTGTTTTTCCATACTAGATTTTTCTTCTTCACGAAGATGGACAAGGACATATTTTGTGTCATCTATATTTTCAGATTGAGGAAACCGTCATCTCGAATATGCTTTTTCTGGTTTTGATAATCTTTCAAATTTCTTTTCAGCAGCTTTTGCTTTTTGCCTTGCTACTTCTACGGACGTAATTTCATGTAGTGCGAGCTCTTCTTGTATATGGATTTTAAGTCCTGAGATGTAAGACTGGATTAAACGAGATTCCGAAAATCCGAGTACTCGTGTTGCCAAGGTCTCCCATTCTCGAGTGTACTCATCCACATCTCCTTTTTGGCGTAATTTGATAAAGGTTGAAAAAAACTTTTCTTCTTTTATGCCTTGAAACCTTTTGAAGAATGCATCCTTAAATTTCCTCCAACTGATAGCGAGCGTTGTTTTTTTCCACCACATATACCAATTATATGCTTCTCCTTCCATTTTCATGGAAGCATGCTTAATTTTTTCGTCATCACTAGTAATGTCATAAATCTCAAAATATTCTTCGGCTTTATTAAGCCATGCAACGCTATTTTTTTCATTACCATCAAACTTGGGTAGCTCGATTTTGGCTTTTCGCTGATATGCTAATGGTGGAACAAGAAGGGGATATTGATTAGCAAATGCATTCCAGAGCTGCTTATTTTGAAAATCTGCATTACTATCTTCTTGATGATGTGGGGAATCGGTTTTTTCCCGATGCTCTTCTGAGTTCCCTGAATCTGCGGAATTGTTTTGTTGATTTTGTTCCCTGTTAGGAGATATTGGGGATTGTGTCTGACTTAACTTATCTATCTTATCATTTAGCTTATTGAAGAGTTCTGTCATATTGTTCATTGCTTCGCTCTGCTTTTCTGTGGCCTCGTGATGATTTAACCACATTTGTCTTTCTATTCGATTTGTCGTATCATGAATCTTTTTGATGTCGTTGGAATGCCCTGCAACTGTACTTTCAAGATCGACTAATCTTTTTCCGAATTCTTCGGAATTATTAGTGATCTGTTTCTCGAGATCCACCAATTTTTTCTGGAATTCAGCCATTGACATTGATGATGACATCGAACGTGTATGAGGTGGGGAGTATTTTTCTGCCAGTTTTCTCTTTTCCCCTTTTTTTTTTTAAATTAATTAATTAATTAAATTTTTTTTTTTAATAAACTATATATATATATATATATATATATTAAATGAAAATTATATAATATATAAATAAATTATATAATAATAATTTATATATTATATAGTTTATAAACCGTCACACGTTTGGAGTATATCCTTTCAGATCTCGCAATATATAGCTCGAATTGAAGGCTCAACACCTTAGGCTTGTTTTAGGTACCTACGAGACGACGAATTCGCTGAACCAAGGTTTATAAGATGATATAATTCCCTTCAGACTTCAACTTTCAACTTCAAGTTTTCATTTAATCATTAAATAATAGTTTATTTCAATTATCAAAAGTCACAATGTTTGACTTTTGGATGGCTGTTCCTTTTCGAATTGATTAATGTATGGAACGTCGTGAAGAGTGGTCGAGGAAGGCTAAAGAGACGGACAGGTCGGAGAAGATGATTGCCGTGGAAAGGGGTGGTGACGCAGAGGGTCGACGCAAATTATTGTTCAGATCCAACGGATAGGCCCGACCATAACGGACAGGAGAGTTTGACAATTACCTGTTCCGGTTATGCACGTATGACCTTGTGCCGAATTTGTCGAATTAACTGTAAACAGAAACAGCGTTTCACAGAGATATTCGAGCAGACCAATTTTTTTCCAATTTTCACAGATAAAACTGAGCCCGACCCACAGATAATCGTGGCATCCGTATCTGAAATCGATTTCCTACTTCCTGCGATGGTTAAAGCGGACAGAGAAGCCTTAATATCGCTTCCAACAGCTGAAAGTAGACGATTTGTGTGTTCTCCTCGTTACAGGTGTGTGTTCAACAGCAGTATCGACACACCTCCAGAAATATACACCGCTGTTCTCCTCGCCAGTCCACTTGAGCCTCAAATTCTGCCTCAGTATCGACCCACTTGAGCCTTAGAGACAGCAACTTGAGTCGTCGCTTTTGCCTTATGATTTATTTGTCAACGTGAGCTTTTAAACCCGCTGACCACGCCGGTTTGGTAGGGTCACAATTTTATTGGTGGAACCAAGTCACGATTTATTAGAGAAGCAACAACGGTTTTTTGTGTCAATGACAGATCGTTAAGGAGGGGCCGCGGATATGAGAGGAGAAAGGCTGCAAAAAAATTTTTTTAAATAATATTGTCCACAAGCACTCGAAAAAAATCTGCAATTCTAGAATTGCAATTTTGGAATTCTGTAATTCCTTAATTCTGGGTGATCACACAGATCCCGAAGAGCGATGGCTCCGATACCAATGGAGTGGAAAAACTCTGGTAAACTTGATAATTATATATTATTATTGATGAAATGAAAGATGATTACATTGGGGAATCACCGAGGCTTTAAATATAGCCTCAAGGTGTCCCTTGGTGAAGAGGCATGATCTTTGATCATGCCCTTTCACTTAATAAAACCTAATATAACTATATCTAACTAACAATTAATAAAATTTACATAACAAGCACTAGACAGGTATATGCGATCTGTCTCTCAGAACGGGAATGCATCTATCCAAGACGTTAAGGAAGCTCTAAAGCAACAATTCCGAAAGCCAAAATCTTATTCTCAGTTGGTAGCAGAAGTGAAGGACTTCAAGCAAGGTGCGTCTGAATTGGTATGGGAGGTTGATCAATGATTGAAGAAAGCAATCAGGGTAGGGGGATTTGAGTATGATGATAGACAACATACAGAATGGTTCATTGCTATGTTTTTACCCCACCTACATACGCCAATGAGTCACCAAACCTTTCAATGACAGGAAAATGCTACGAAAGTTGCTATGAAGTTAGAAGCTATGCCTAGAGAATATACATCATTAGGAGTACAAAAAATTCAGGAGCAACTCGGAGCCATGCACATGGAAATTTAGAATTTGTGAAAAGAATGAGGAAAAGGGGCCAGTACAGATCTATGGTGCATACGATGTCAAGTATCTGGACATATGAAGGATCAGTTCCTGCTATTAGCAAATTACATGCAGGAAGGAGGACCTAGTTTGATCTGCTCGAGTGAAAGTGGGGGACCCATCCTATCACGCCTAGGATCAAGCGGACCTGCGCTATGGTGCGATGACTGCCGTGTAGCAGTGTTGTATGATACAGACCATTGCCCTTAGTTGGGTGCATATGTACCAGAACAAAAGCAAAAGTGGTGCAGGTTCTGCCGATTGGTAGGACACGATGAGCAAAATTGTTGCACTTACAACTTAATGATGGATGGGGGAAACTTGTATAGGGTACAAACAGACCCTGCATCACCAAGATCTCCTGTGAATTTTGGTGGCTCTCCAGCAAGGGGCAGGGGAGGTCGGGGGGGAAGCGTAGGTTGAGGGCGGGGACAACTAATTTTTTATAACTGCAGATAAATAGGGCATATTGGAAGGGACTGTCCAAATCCCACTAGGCAATCCTGCAAATATTGCAAACATCTAGATTATGTGGTCAAGGATTACCCAATATTAATAGCAAAAATGCAGGAAAAGCAACCCACCCCTACGCAAAATGTGCATAGAGTTAAAGCCGAGCTAAGGAACATAGGCCCAATGTGTGAAAGTCATAACATGTAGTGGGATGGTCACCCAGGGATCGAAGGCATCGGAAGGGTTGAACATAAAGAGGGGACAAGAGACCATGGCCCTAGCTGACCAAGACCTTGCTTGGGGAATACCAGCTACTGCGTAGGTACCAACACACCCCAAGACAGATGATGGGGTTGAGCCCTTTCTACAGGCATATCTAAAGCTACTGCGTAACCCAAAGGCTATAGAAAACCTTCAGGCATTAATGAATAGTTGTGCAACATAGTTTGATTTGACCTCTATGACGAAAGATGTACACAATCTATATAGGTATAGAAAACACACCGGTAGGGAAATGCGGTTGACATCACAGATTGGTGACTACGAGATGGATCACGTTATTTTGGACCTAGGATCGGATGCGAACGCGTTACCTAAGAAAACGTGGAAGGGAATGGGAGAACCTAAATTGGAATGGTCCACCATCCCGCTGCACATGGAAAATCACCAAAAGATCATCCCTATGGGAAGGCTGCCAAAAGTCATGGTGGATATTGCAGGAGTAAAGGTCCAAGCTGACTTTGAGGTAATAGAAATTGTGGAAGATGCAGATCCCTACCCTCCAGTCCTAGGACTGGATTGGGATATAGATATGGGGGGTGTTATCAATATCAGAAAGCATAGCATGGTGTTTGAAAATAATGGTTCACGCGTAATAGTACCACTAGATCCTACGAAAGGTGCGTGGTATACAGAGCCAGCGCATGATGAGGAGGAAATGGATCACATTTATAAGTTGACGATGCAGGATGAAGACTGGATTAACCCCACAGAGAAAGGAGTGCTCTTCTGGGAAAAAGACAGTGAATGCTTTTCTAACTCAGATGGGGAATTGGAAAATTAGTAAGGCCAGTTGCATGAGGTTTCAGCACTACGATGTCTTCAGGTTATAAGGAGCTTCTGCTACATCTCCACCTAGGTAAGAGACCTATCCTACCTTGGGGAATCGAGTGACATTAAGGAATTTTTATGCGCATTTGAAGCAGAGGTTCCTAAGGAACGCAGGCTAGGGTTCCTTCCACTAGCCTTGCGCGGAGCGCCTCCGCGTTGGTGGGATACGCATAGGACGATATTCTGCAATTGGCAGGAATGTCAGGATAAGATGACCCTGTGATTTGGAGCCAAAGATGGAAGAAAGATCCAGAAGTTCCTTGGGTCAGAAGACCCACATAGATATTTTCTTTCCTAGGAAGCATAATGGGGTAACAAAACCCCAAATGAATGGGTTCACCTATTTATTCATGACATAGACCTGCGCCCTACTGCATGGTATCTAGATGCAAATAAACATCAGCGCACGCACCATTAGGAGCACTTGCGGGAGGATTTCCTGCAGAAATTTAGGGTGGAAGATGGCACAGGGGTGCTCGACGCAGCTTTGCAGCACACGACCACTTCAACTAAGGGAAGATCACTCCTAGTCATCGCACCGGGATCAAGGGGTATGCCATCACCACACACGGGTGAATACTTGGCGCATTTTCCCCATGATGCATTACAAGATCTCCACACCATTGTGCTACAAGAGATCCATAATAGTGACCGGACTACACAACAACAGCTTGAAATAGTGGGTCACGAGCTCGACACGGTGCTCCCTAATGAAAGCCTAGCATAAGCTCCATCCTAGGATACTGTCCAAAGCTTGGTTGCAGCAGTCAAGGCATCCTGAACCAAATTACAAACCCTAAAGACCCGAATGGCGCGCCAATTAGCCAAGTGCCAGGCCCAAGCACAACCTACCATACCCCCGGAAGTACAAGCACAACGGGTTATGTTGATTACAGAAGCCACATATATTATTAAGGGACAACTTACGTGGGGCACTTAGTTTCTTGAGGCAGATATGAAGCTCTGGATAGCGGTCTAGTTTAACCTGATGCTTCAGCGTGTCAAGGAATACTTACGATAGAAGGAAGCTGCTTTCGATCACATCCAAGCTACCTTGCCCCCCCTCGTCCCTGTGCAGTGTCTAGCCCTCTTGAAAACTAGCAACACCTTCAAAGACATGATTGTGGATCTCCGATGTGCTAAGCATGTCATTAGAAAGTGCTTGAATCCATGGGGCGATATCGACTTCCAGATATCTCAGGGTGCTCATGACGCCATCGCACACCTCAACTAGATATTGGAGCAGGTTACTATGGCTCTTGAAGGCCCTGCCTCCCTAAAGCTTGTCAATATTGCACAGAGAGAAGCTGCCCAAAGTCAGAAAGCATTACCTCCACTCATCATCGCTTCCAATGCCTTGCATGTGCAGATAGAAACCGCACCACCACAATGACTCAGGACAAGTCACAAGATTGTGTTGGGGGACTGTTGGAACAGGGCCTCCTACGAGCTATGACACTGGTCCAATTTTTTATATTTCTTATTATATTTAGTCTAGCACAGGGGTTTTGTGGTGGGTCAAAGCCCCGAAAGCATTGTACTGGGTCAAAGGGTAAACCCGGGGTCCGAAAACCACGGTTTGAGGATTGTAGGAAAGATTAGGCTAGATGGTTATAAATAGAAGAAAATTTTGAATTGTAAGTAGAGAATGAAGAGCTATTGATGTGAATTTTGGTTTATTTAGTCTATTTGGGTTTTTTGGAAGGACTCCTGCTGGCTGTGTGTGCGGAGATCCAAAATCCTACTATGTGCGGACCCTGATGCTGTGTGCATAGGCTGGGATGGGTATTGTAAGAAGAAGTTCATGAATTAATGAATATGAAAGGCTATTTGGGAACTGAATCTATGTGTAATGTTTATGTGAATCATTGGTAATTACTGTCTTTTGCATGTTTTGTATTTCACTGCGAAATTTTTGTGTAACTGTTTTACTGCATCTATATCTGCTCTGTTCGGTTTATGCAATGTTGAGTTACTATCTTGAAGTATATTATTATTGAGCACCATAGTATGATTAAACTTGCACACGTGGAAGTGGGAAGAGGCCCATAAGTCCTTCTCGGGGAGATCTGGACACCTCAAGATAGAACACAGCTTTGCTTGCCTTACCTATCCTTTCTTAGGGTGAAGAAACTTGGTTCCAGCACCCATCCATACTACTTTGGGTGAGACTTTGACCTGCGCAAGTAGGTCACTGCCGAAAGGGCCAGTAGTATAGATATTTATTGGCAAACCTTGAAATCCAAACCTGGGTCAGGACCCCTCAAGCCAACAATACCAACCTCTATTTGATTTCCTCCATTTCCAGATTGTGAAGAACTACTATTGATGTAGTCATTCCTAATGGGTGAATCTGGACGTAGCGGGAATTGAATCGGTGGTTGATTCAACCATTATTGGTATCGTTCCTCTCTGATTTTTTCTCTTAATTCAACCTTCTCTCGATTTGACATTGTCGTGGGGTGCAACGAAAGATGATAGGTAGGTCACTCATCATCACTAAAATCCTAATAATTTAAAAAAAGATATTTCAACGTGATTAGTACAAAATATATCATATCAATTAGTAAGAACGTTGACAATGCATGATTAATTTGTTTGGCATTGAAATAATTACATTAATATACCAAACAATCATTATTACCATCATTGTCCTGGGATTGTGTCTAGAAGATGCAATATTGTTACAATTGGCAGGGTGAAGCGGCTGTCCATTTTCATCCAACAAATGTGCCTTGTGGTATGCTACTCTTGATAAGAGATATCGACGTTTTGCAGTTGTTTTATTATTTTGTGCATCTAAACTCGATTGTGAATCTGCATGAACTTACAAATTTGTATACATTATAAATTTTATTAAGCTTATTGACGTGGATAAAAAACATAAATTCAATTAGATAATGAAAATATAAATAAAATATGAAGTAAATATTACGTCTCGAGATGGATAGGGAGAACTTCGCAATGGACTTTGAGAAATATTATGGAACGAATTGGATTTTGAAGAGTTGTCCATTCGATATAATTATGATATTTTCTCCCTACATTTGAGCAAAATCAACAATAAATTTTATTGCACACAACTAAAATTAATTTTGTTGCCTTAAAAATAGACTTGTTGCTATCAATGCTTATGTACAGCTAACCACACTGGTGCGGTTTTATTTACTGCGCATTGATACCGTGTTATTAACTCATGCACTGGTGTGGTGTTATTAATTGACACACTAGTGATGAAAAGCCACAAATGAAAAAAACACAACTTTAATTTTTTAAAGTGAAAAATAAAGCGATAAATTGAACAATGTGTGGAAAATATTTTTGAAAATCTAATTTCATAAAACAATTCTTTAAATACTAAACTCTTTTAATTATTTCACTATTATTGCAAAACAATTCAGCCAAATATTTTCCCAAGACATACTTGGAGCAAGAGAGCACGAGAGCACTATGGGGCAGCAAAATACTTTTGAACATAAATATTCACACAATCATGATTCCAAACCTCTGGTGATTCAAACCCTGTAGCATAGAATTTCAAACGATCTCATGATTAAATTTTATTTTATTTTTTACATTTTCTGTAGTATTTTTTGCGCAGTAAGTAAAAAATTTCAATTTTTTGTTCATTTTCAGAATAAAAAAACAAAAAAAAATCCATTTTTACCCTAAAACCTTCATTATTTTTGTTTCTGCTGTTACTTCTTCCCATTTCTGTGATTTCAGAATTAGGGCTTTTCATTTTAGATTTGTAGGGTTTCTATCTCTATCTCTATCTCTATCTCTATCTCTATCTCTATCTCTATCTATATCTATATCTATATCTATATCTATATCTATATCTATATATATATATATATATATGGGCCTATGACATCTAACCCATAAGACGACTTGCATAGTCAGATCCCAATCCATGTAGTTCCTTGCGTGAATTTAAAAAAAAATAAAAATTTAATCGACACACCTTACATAACCTAGCATACTGATATGCTAGCTTATCCCAACACACCTTACACATATTGTTTGATAAAAAAATTTAATTTTTTTTTTTATCTATGCACCATATGTAAAATAGGGCATTGATGCACTATTTCATTATAGTGCACTGCTCACGTACTATTTGGAAAAAAGAAAAAAAATATTTTGTGTTAATCGGTGCACCATGTAACATATAACGCACCTGGTCTCCTAGTTGATAGAGAACACCATACAGTGATCCCTTTTTTGTGCAGGGAGTTTATAAGAATAGGCCGCACCACCCCTTCCACGACACCATATGCTAGAAAAACTAACAGTAGACGATTTTTATTATTTTGTCTGTGTTAATCGATGCGGTGGTTAACATGTAACACACCGATGCTCCTTGTTGACATAGAGAACTGTATGGTGTTTTATACTGTTTGGGCGGTGTGTTTATAATAACACGACGCACCGACATCGATGCATACATCATTTACAAGTGCACCGGTTTCTTGATATTTTTTTTTACCTGAAAAGTCAATAATTTATTTATAAAATATATTAATGAATAATATGGTATAGGTTTCATACTGATAAAGAAATGGGTAACAAGAGATCAAGTAACAAAAATACTAATAACACATCAAGAACAGCAAAAAAGGGAAGTTCTTTGTAAATTCTTTACAAAAAATATTATTTTTGAACTATATGTAAGTTTAACTAATATGTATTGTTTACTGTGTATCATGGAGAGTCACAAAATGATGAATCTTGATTAGATTATTTTGATCTAGGACCAAAAGGGCTTAAAAGCTTGATGTAAAAATTTCAAAAGGATGAATAAGGTGAATGAAAAATACTATCGATCCAATATGAGTTTATTTTTTTAATTTTCATTAATAATATTCTTAAGATTATTAGATAACATGTTTCAAACAATATATTAATTCACATCTATTTAATGTTCTAAAAGGACCAAAAACTTAGAAATGAATGTTGTTCTAAGAAAAGAAAAAAAATAGAAAGTGCAAATGAAAATGAATTGCTCCTTAGATCATCTAGAGTGGTGTTGGAGGTTAATGAAATGGGGAATTTTTTTTACAAAATTTTGAGGGATCTAGTGGAATGAATGTATAGACGTTCTTTCCACTTATAACACAAAATTCAATCCAATGATTCTAAGAACCAAATTTTATCTAAACTACAGGAAAAGTTTCCACAGAATTGGTCAATGAGACATGTCAGACTTTTAATAGAAAAAGTGTACAACAACAAAAAAGAAGGAATGAAAAAGTAATATTCCTTTAAATGTTTTTTCTAGAATTATTTATAAATGTCATTTATAAATATGACTTTTGTTATATTTACTTTTCATATATCAATATAAAAATTAAGTGGTTTATTTTCATGTTACATTTTCAAGAAGATTATGAAAATATCAAAAGATGAACGAGATGATATAAGAAATATGCGAGTAGGAATGTCCAAAAAGGTGTACAAGAATATGGTCAAAGAAATGGACAAAATTGCATCGCAGGAGGATCCATCTCAACAACAACGTGCTTCAAATGTAATATGTAATCATTAAATTTTTCGATCATTAGGTACAATAAATAAAAAATATAGCATTAAATATTAATTTTCAAGTATTTTATTGCAAAAAATAAAAGAAAATGGAACCCATTGACCACATAAAACATGACAACAAGGAAGAAAAGTGTTGATATCTAAGTTTGTGAGTAATTTTCACTTCCCTATAACAACTTAACAATATTTCATTTTTGTATATTTTAAGTCGTTTTACAAAAATCATCATTGAATGTCTTAAAACAAGTTCTAACATACAAAGAATGACCATCAAACGAATTGATTGACATTGGGTTAAATATGGATTGTGAGTATATGTTGGCATATTAGAAATTAATTGTGGAATTTGTAAGCATCTATCGATCTTGTTTTACTTAGCTCTGTCTATAATTAATAGAACTAAAAAATCTTTTATATTAAATATATGATTTGTTATGGGGTATAAAACTTGAAGGAAACAAAGTATGGAACTGCGCCAACAGATGAAATATTGAAAGATGGCATAGTACATGGTTTTGAAAGAGTGTGTATAGTTCATGAGTCAATTGTTGCTATGGTAAGTCAATTATTTTCGATTTACATTGATGTATATTATTTAATATTGAAATTTTCATTATTATCACTAATGTATATACACTCATTACAATTTATTTTTTATGTTTGTAGATGGAAGGTGTAGAAGAAGAAAAAAATCAACACCATGAACAAAAAATTACTGAAAATAACCCAATTCATAGAAGTAGCTCAAGCAGTGACAACATTTCAAGTGAAGAATGGTGATCATTATGTTTGGATATCAAAGCAAGACGTTGCATTTTTTGAAATAATTATCTGTGAAATCAGACATTTTGTTTAATGTAATGGACATAGTGTCCCAAATGAAATACAAAAGGATACCAATAACTGTCCCATTTTGTATGACAAAGACTGTCTTATTCATATATATATATATATATATATATATATATATATATATATAATAAAATATTTTTTAATTTATTCTATTGCATTCTCCATTGTCGTTGTGAAATGTAACACCACCGATTAAATTTATGGATTAATAAATATTATAATGAAGAGATGTGAAATCTGATGATATGACATAACAAATTAATCCAAACATCACATTCAAATGAACTAATAAAAAATTAATTGATATGAATACTGTTATAAGATATGTGTCGTCTTTTTATGAATAATGAATTTTAAAAAATCACAATAATTATGATATGATATAACAAATTAATCCAAACATCACATTCAAATGCATTAATAAAAAATTAATTAATATGAATACTATTATAAGATGTGTTGACTTTTTATGAATAATGAATTTTTAAAAATCACAATAATTGCACTGTCAAAGGTCGATGTTTCTAAAAAATACAAAATGAACACCGACACGTGTTAGTTACTGTACACCGGTGCATTTGTATGATACAACGCACCAGTGCATTTCTACGACCTATGGGCATCGCAAAAATACCAATATTGGTTAAAAATCTCGGTGTGTTTGTGTGATAATGCGCATCAGTGCGTTTATGTGAGACTACGCACCGGTGCGTTTGTACGACCTATGGGCACCGCACAAATACCAATTTGAATTAGAAGAATTGGTGTGTTTGTTTGATATTGTGCACTAGTACATTTCCATAATACTACGAACTAGTGTGTTGATACGACCTATGGGCACCACACAAATCCCAATACCAAATAGAAGGGCCCCGTGCGTTATATCACCTACAATGCGCCCGGTGTAGTTTTAGACCTTTACTGCCCGATGCATGCACCTTTGACTGCCCCGAGCCAAGCGTCTAGATGACACGCACTGGTGCGTTGACACCTTTGCAGTGCACTAATTAAAAAAAATTGTAATAACCTATAGATGCCCTATTTTTTTAATTGCATTGAAACTCCGTTAAATACTCCGCCAAAACCTCCGTTACCAAAAACAGATGTTGTAGAGAATGTTTTTTTTTACAATTTTGGCCAATTTTATAACACTTAAATCCTCGTTTATCACCTCTGCTAGAGGGTATTTTCCTTGTAGTGTTAAGCTTTATAACCTATATTTGGTTTTCCTGGTTGCCATGGTATTTTATCAATAAAACAAAGTGACTCAACTTAGCTTGTTTTAGCTTCATTTTTCAATACTGCTCTAAGTCTAGGAATTGAAGGGAATACCTTTGTGTCATGGTTCTTTGCACAAATAGCACATATTTCCACACTATAAAGAGGACATTCTCTTAGAGCATGTTTCCTTATGCATTTAGGACAAAATATTGATAATGCATCATTTTCATATTTTTTCTTGTTTTGAATTTTAAGGGCATCTAGTTGTTCAGTAAGACTCCCTAAAATATATGTTTTGAATTTTTCAATCAAATTTCCTATTTCTGCCCTACTTATTGTTCCAGCTGTAGATTTATTAATCCTAGACATAACATGGTCTCTTGGATTTTTCCTGGTTCTAGCTTTACCGCTTGAAATATGTATACAAAGTTCACAAATATCTCTAAATGATAACTATGAAAGATCTCCTTTACCCATTAAATTGATAATATCTTCCCACTAATATCTAATGGATTTTAGAAAAATACCTTTCAAAATTTCATCATCTAGAGTATGCATTTTAGCCCTTTTAACATTGTCAGAAAATATTTCAACCAAATCTTCAAAATTTCCATCCTCTTTTTGCATCATTTTAAAGACTTCATCTTTAAGGTTATGAGGCATACAATAATATTTGTATTTTTCTAAAAAAACATCTTTCATTTATTCCCATGTTCTTATGGTATGAATTCCTAATTGCACAAACCATTTAAGTCCTTTGTCTTTAAGGGTAGCTGGAAACAATTTCAATTTTTTAGAATAAAGAAAGTAGTCATAAGACCTACACATAACTTCAAACTCAAAGATAAATATTTCAGGATCCTCATTTCTTACTCCATATAAATTAGGGAGGATAGAGGGTAAGATATTTTTCATTGTGGTCATGGTATATTCATCTAGGATGGGGAATCCAAAAGGTTCTAATTCCTCCTGTACCACCTCTTATACCGCTTCCACCTCCAAATATATGGTCACCATTCACATTGTGTACCTCTCCTTCCCCTTCTCCTGCCATTCTAGATTCTTTAGAGCTAATGTAAGGTTTTATAATTGGATTTTCTATCTCCTCCTCTGGTTCATCTATCAATGGAATACTAGAATAAGTTTCTCCTTCCTCCTCACTAGGGATTTATAGTTCTTGTCCTAGAAGTTGCTATCAAGTTGAAGATAGAAATATTACTCCTTTTTTTGACGATGTTGGCTCTTCCACTACAGCTTCAATAGAGGAATTCAATGAATCTATAGGCTGGATTTCATATGTAAGTACCCCAGGAAGTATAAATCTACCCACGAATGATGGAATATGAGTTTCATTGGATGGTGTGATAGTACGCAGTCTTGGTGGAGTGAGTGGTGAAGTTAGAATTTAACTCCTACCTCTACTTATAAATAAACCCCTAGAATATCTTTCCACATGCATAAATGTATTTTTATCATTTTTTGTTTAAAGAAAAATAATCCTATACACACTTCCCCGGAAAAGGCGCCAAAATGTTTGGTAATTTAATTTATGTTAAATTACTTCATAAGTTATCTACCAGGACTTGTAAACTGATGAAGTATATGTACACTGTTTGTGCTAGGATTCATTATCATGTGAATTATTTTTAAGTTGAATTAGGATTTTTTTACGCATATGCTTTATCTAAGAAATTAAAAATGGTGTCACTCTTGTAGAGAAGGAAAATTCACGCTCACAAAAATATAAAACTAATTTCAAGTGCAGAAATAAATGTCATACATGGAAAAAATAAATCTTCACACTTAACAGAAAATTAAACTAATCTTAAAATGTGGAAATCAATATCACACAAAAATAATTAAATTTAAATATACTTCACACTTGATAGAAAGGAAAACTAAATTTTTAAGTTAAAAAATAAATAAAGTCTACTTCTACTTCACACTTAGTGGAAATAAAACCTTGAAATAAATTTAATTGCAAATACTAAAACCAAATGATTCTACTTCCTATTTCTCAATTAAAATCTACATGTGCATAAGAAATCCCATCGATTATTTTTCTTTATTGTTCTAACAACGATATTAAATCCATGAAATCCTTCACACAAATAAATGATTAGATCTATGAAATAAATATTTAGAAAAATATTTAAGCATCTACTGAAAATATAAATGGAAAGATTAGTTATGATAATCTAATGCTAGAAAACTGAAATATAAAACTGAAATAGAAATGAAAATGAAACCTTACAACTCCTAGGGGCCTCCTGTGAGTTGTATGTATGCAACAATCACCAAAGACTAAATATGCATTTAAGCACAATGCATAGAGGAATAACAAGCTCACCTTTTTAATAATTGCAAAGAGAATTTTAAAATAATAACTAGTCTTTCAATATCATGTCGAGAGCTCCTTTAATAAATTGTTTGGAGGTTTCTAAGCCTATCCTACTCAACAAAAATTCTAAAAATAACATGGGATAATGAAATAGTGATTCTTCATGATTTGCTATCGGAGAAGCAAATCATGAGTAAAAATATCATCTTCATCCTTATCATTGATCTCCTTGTTGGCCTAATTCATCTTCAACTCTATTTCCATTGGGTTGAATTTAATGTTGACCTTCTTATACGAAATCCTCATCATATTTCTGGATCATGGAGATATGTAAATATCATTATGTAGGTTGTGAGAAACCTATCCATACAGTTCGCTCCCACCTGGAGTTTAAGAACCTACAGATTCTTCAAATGAGTTGAAGAATCATTTATTAGCTGCATAATTGATGAAATTTCGTAGTTTTGAAAATATTAAATCAAATAATAAATAAAAATGAAACTATGAAAAAAATATTATTAATTACCTATTTTTTCCAATAACCTTGTAGGATGACACCTTATTGTGATAATTATGGCAAAAAAGGAGTATGATAGAGTTTAAGGATGGTGTCACTTTCTATCAATGATAGCTCGTCATCTAGAAAGTTGATCTAGAATCCTATCAGTACCTTGGGATCTGCATGCCCTAATGGCAGGTTTCTCGCCTTCGATGACAGGTTGAATCATTGACCTTCGATCGAATGACTCTGTGAAATGTTCGACTTCAGATCAAAAATTCACATTTCATAGATTGTACTGAGTACTTTGAGAGCCATTGTCATTATTGGTGGTTTCTATCACACTTTTTAACAGTTCACATCATTGACTGATAATCAAGTGGTTTCTACCATGTTCGACTTCGACACAATCAATCGCATGGATAGAATTGTACTAGTTCGAGAAGCAGGAATCAAGACCCTGGATCTAGTTTCTATCATCCAGGTTGAGAGGAGTTTTATTATTCATCATATAGTAGACTACTTATAAAATATGGTTGTGTCCATGTTGTGTCTACTACTTCATGTAATTATAAAACCATTTATGTATCAGAACATGTAGTTAGTTTTGATCTGAGTATGGGAATGCCTACCTCAGCGATGATATACATATATATATATATATATATATATATATATATATATATATATTCTTGCATTGAATTTTTCTTTAGGGTTTCAACTGGTGTGGTTGTAGCCCGGTCCTTGGAATGATAAAGCACTTCACTCTTCAGAACTCTTCAAAATTCCCACTTTAGGGGGCGATCTGTTACACTAAAATTTGTCACCATGACATTTAGCTATCTATATGGGTTCATCATTACCTATTTATTTCTCCCTTAGAGGTCCAAAAACATAAATTTTCCAAAAAAAATATTGGAACTAGAGGAAAGCTCTTAAAAATCCTAAAAAGCCTAAATCCGCACTTTTCCTAGTCATTTCCTACGGTACCGCAGTTTATTTCAATAAAACCTGCAGCATATCCCGCACTTTCTAGTCATTAAAACTGTGGATCCCCGTAAAAGGTAAAATAAAAAGAAAAATAAGTTCTAGAAGCACAGTTGTTCGAATATTCTCCCAACTGGGGCCTTCTAGAAGCACTATCTAGTCGAACTTCACCCCTTCCATTCATGAACATTTATCTCTTCATAAATGGAGCTATCCCTTGTCTTTTGGAATTGAAATACCATGATGAGAGGGCTTTATCCCTTCCTTATTGGAGCTGAAACTACCTCCCTTCTGCTATAAATTGAGACCATTTTTTAATCTCAAGGGTAGTTAGTACATAAAGAGTTCAGAGAGTACTTACTTCTCAGCTTGTAGAAGAGAATTGCTGAAGAAATTATACTCTCCACATTTGGCATCATTGGCATGAGAGAGATTACATACTCATAGCCATAGTCTTATGCTGATTCAGAGAGTTGGAGTCTTGTAAAATTGAGGAAAATGATTGTTTGGGACCCCGGAAGAACCTGTACAAACATCAAGCCATCAAGGTTGTAAGGTTTCTTCTTTTATTCAAATTTAATACAAATGGATTCTATTTTCTCATTGAATTGTTCATCTATCTTTTGAATAATTTAATTCTTGGATTCCTTGATCACTAAGATAGATTATTGCTTTTGAATTATCATATCTTGCAGATGCTTTTGATCTTGTTTTCTTGTCCTTGATTGCAGATGTTATGTACTGGATCGTTAACTTCTGGAATGACTGTATTGAAGATCGAATAAGCATTGGAATTTAGGTAGGAGTATCTCTCCATAGTTAATTAATAATTCTTAAGCATAATGGTATAGAGAAAATGGTCTACACTTTTTTGTTTGTTTCTAGATATCCTTAGGATACTAGGGAGAACGCTCTTATCTGCAAGAGTGATTTGTCCATCTAAGACAAACCCTACAGGATTTAGCTCGATTGTAAGGTAGTAATCCACACCGAACAGGGGTTGGCGCTAGTGCTACATGAGAAACATGCACAAATTGGCACGAATGTTCAATCCAAAAATGTGCCAAGCTAGATATCTATGGTGGAATGGGAAATCCAATAAGAAGAGGTAAATCTTGACACCCTGGAGCTGAACAAGAGGACTCTAATCAAGAAAGTAGACCAAAAAATATAGATAAACAAGTAAACGACCAAAGTCAACTTGACAAGGACAAAAAGACAAACTCGTACTACCCCTATTGGAGTCGCCAATTTGTTATGGAAGTAAATCCTCTCTGTGGACAGAGACGATCCTTCTAGCCGTAGAGTGGGTCTAGTAACAAAATGAAAAACTAGAGTGTAGGTTCCTAATTATTGAATGAAATAGATGAGGTAGATCGACCTACTTGGAGTCCAATGCTGTCGTTGTGGCTGTGGTAGTGGTGGCCTCTCGATTCCTGTCTCGTCAAGTCATGATCCATTTGTAGTGATACTTGGATACCTACACAAGATCAACAAACAAGAGCAGTGGATGAAGAAACAATCTCATTCATAATTAATAACTAGTCAAGGAGGGCTAAGCATGTTGCATCAATAAAATACATCAACACAACATGGGAACCAGAAAATAGTTATACATATTTATTAATAGAAGAAAGAGTTACAACCAATCCTTGACGTCACAGCCTCCTTAAGTAGGGTTCATATGAAGCACGTCTCAATTATTGTCAGGGAATTCAGATGGAGTAAAGGCACAAGCCTAAGCTCTCTCAATGAGGGACTCTTCCGTTCTATCTTGAATAGAAATCTCTCTAGTGTTTCTGCTACAATATCTTTAATTCAGCTACCTTCATCAATGGCGGATGGCTATATTTATAGAGGGAAAGGAGGAGGTTGGGATCCCTACTATGGTGGTAAGGAGGCCTTATATTTTGGGAGGTTTCCCCAAAATATGGAAACAAGAGGCCAACGGAGGAATGTCGTGGTTATTTAGTCGAACCACTCCCTATGACTCATCCACGAGGTTGTTGTGATCGAAGCTTCGCATATATTTTCAAAAAAAATTCCATAAAAAAATTGGCATGGGTGGCTAACTAAGATAGAGTTCCAGCTAATGGTCAACAGAAGGAATGTCAACAGAAGGAATGTTTTCCTCATGGAAAGGGATGTAATGATGGTATTTTCAAGGCATGACACTTTATTTTGATCACATAAATGAGCCTCCAATGTGTGGGATGGGGATTGTAGGGATAGTGAAAAAATGCTATGTAATAGCTTCCCAAACTATACGCCCCGAGGCATATAGTTTGGTCAGCACACTGCTCTCCCAACACTAGTACGTATTCAACGGTGTGGTCTATTATAGCACCGCAACGTTGACTTTATAATAATGCTAGGAAGGTGGTGCGCTGAAAATTTGCAGCTGCACCACCTCCAGTGCATTGAAAATTTTATGGTGCACCAGCTCTAGAGTGTGACAAAAAAAAGACGCATCGTTACTGGTGCATGCCTATTTTTTGTCGTGCACCAACTGTTTTTTTTTCAAAAATACTTATATATGCATATTCCATGGTTCACCTGTGGGAGGCACAAGAGAGGGAGAGAGATGTGTACCCTTGGCCTATTACAACAACTACCCAGGGGCTCCTAAGGAAGGTAGGCCTCTTCAAGTTCTATGAGGAGGCCACATCCATAAAGGTCCATGGTGTTTATTTGCGACATCTTATCTACAGTTGGAATGCCCACATACAAGCTTTCCGGGTTGGTCCTAACTACTGGTACATGCCCACTGAGGAGGACATATATTTCATTACCTCCAGAGATAGTGGTACACTCCAACTAAGGAGGATTTTCCTTCGTTCCCATAGGTCCGAGTTGGCTATGAGGGATGGACTCAGCTGGTGTACCCCCAGAGATACATTAGCATGAATATATTGTCTCCTTCATATTTTTAGGTCTCTGGAGGTCAGTTATTTATTTCTTCATTTGGTAGAGAGGAGGTGAGGTGCCTCTCACTACTGATTTCAACCATTTCACACAACACCAATGACGGGAAATGTATTAGTTTCCTACTTCTATTTTATGTTGTTTCTTTAGTACAAGAGCCAAGACTTGTGAGGTGATCTTCCATTTTTTTGCATAAGTTCTGTATAGCTTTAGATAGATATCGTGCTCATGCACAAGAGAGGGTGAACTTCCCTTTTTCTTCGGAGCTATTTTTTTAATATTTTGAGAGGTTTCTATAGACGAGGCCTAATTTTTTTCGGTATCCTCGTAGGCCGATGCTGCATGTACAGATGAAGCCCAAGAGGGGTGAGTCTGAGTTTTCCACGAGGATGTCGCATTATGCACTGGAGTTGCTAGCTAGTGTAGATGAGCATCCGTTCATTATGGTCCCCTGTCTGTATGCTAGTTTGGATTGGTGAGGGTGTGACAACATCTTCTTCACAGCTGATGAGTTGCCAGATGATAGAGGCAATATTACTGTTTTATAAATTTATTCTAACATGTTCTTAAATTTCTTTTTATTAAACTGTTTAATGAAATTGTCTACTTATTGTTGTGTACTTATATATATTTTGTAGACATTGGTTCATTTGATGGTGATGAGATTCCAATGCCACCAAATGATCCAGGTGTAGATCCTAATGACGACCAAGATATGGCAGATGCTGAGGATCAAGCTAGTGCAAACATAGCAGGTCCTCATGGTGAGCTTGTACTATCTTTTTTCTATGCATAGGCCTGACATTAGATTGAGGATGGAGTTGGGCGAACCACTTTGTGCACTGTTTGTGGAGGTGGGAGTCAAGCCTGCCACTATGAGAGAGATACATGCCTATGCTAGGTCGATACAGATGTGGAGAGGCATGTCGCATGACATGTTCATGCCGAGGCAGCATGTCATAGGAGCTACAAGCTTAGTTACATAATTGAGGAGGGCCCTTCGATGTAGGTGTGGTAGAGACGCAGTACGTCAACAGTTTGCGAGAAGCAACACATCATCTAATGATCACGATCAGGGGAGTGATCATCGTTCTTGTCGAGGCTGCACCATTGACTAAGCCGGCTTCGACTAGTACTACTATTTATGATGTACCACCATCTGATATTTGAAATTTATATTACAATTGTATATTTTTGACATTATGCAGCTGTACATATATATATATGGTGCATTTGTACTTAAATTATATGTTGGTGATCATCATGATGTGTATATTGTTAGGTCATGTTAGATATGTTCATTTAATATGCAACTTGCAGATAGATGTGTATGTGATAGCAGTTATTTGACATGAGATGTATATTTGATGTTTGTGTTGTGAGGATGTTATACAATGTTATTTTTGTTTTGTTAGATGATCATGATCACGATGATTAGATGACGTTAGCGAATTTGAATGTGTTTTTTAGTCGAATCTGATGTTTCTACGATGGTTATCATGATCGTGATGTTTATTTAATTTAATATTGAATGATCATGATATTTATTAAATATTATGTCATGATTGTAATTGAAATTTTAATTTTAATTGTATGTAAAATTGTATTTGTATTTGTAATCTTAATTTTAATTGTAATTGTATGTAAACTATTTGTAAAATTTTAATTGCAATTGTAATATATAATTTATTTTGAAATCATTGTAATTTTAATTTTAATTTTAATTGTAATTGTATATATGTAAAATTGCAAAATTGTAATTGTAATTGTAAATTTTATGTAAAATTCTAAAATTGTAATTGTAATTTGTAAATTTCTAATAGTATTAATTTGAAATGATTTTATTAAAATTTGTAAAATTGTAAAATTGTAAAATTGTAAATAATTGTAAAATAATAAATCTAGAATAATATGAGTTTTTTTAACATAATAAAGTTTAGAAAATAATGCAAATAAATTAATGTACTTTAGAATTATCATTATTTTACTATGATCTTACATACCAAAAAAAAGAACTTTATGAAGTACGCCATTGTTTTTGAGATCAACATAATTGAAAATTATCATGTGAAATATTTATTTTAACATTAACACGATGCAAATTACCAATAAATTCAAAATACATATTATAATGTTTCGAAAAAAAGAGTCTTATAAGTTATAAGGTAGTTAAGTCCTCTTCTTTATAAAAACCCATCTTAAAAAGTATAAATATTGATGAAATAACACATGTACCATATCACTCTCGGTTCTCATGATCACCCTCATTATCTTCCGTCTTGCATGGCATGATAACGTTGTTGTTCTCAAACATATGTTTTCATCTAGGGTCATGACTGAAAACGAACCACCAATCCCTATCCAATACATCTGGGTAAAAAAACACATGGTTACAGTGTTTGGGGAAAACATAACACTCCTTAGCTTCATCCCACATCTTTCTAGAGTTGATACATATTAGCCTACTATCAAGATCTTCCTTTACATTATTCTAATCAAAGGTGTCCCACCACTTGCACCTAAAAATAACACATTGGAAAGAAGAGAAATCCACTTCAATGATCACTTGTATGTTTCCGACATAACCTAATGTCCCTCATACTAGGTTTTGATCATCGTGGCTAGATCGACTAGATTGATCGAACTCGAGTTCCACTCCATAGTCTTGTGTCATGTGTCCATCATCAGCATTCTCTGTGCAAAAATGGTCTCCATATGCCCACATAGATGGGAAAAAAGCACCTATTAAAAATTTAAAAACTCAGTGTCATGTGTCTTATAATAACCCATCATTTAAAATATTAAATATAGATGTAATTACATTTGAAAGGTGCATTATTTAGTTTCAAATGTACATATAAATTAAATATATTATTACTGAGTTGTTGCACCCAATCCCTACATTTAGCGCATCCTCTTCAGTACATGGGTAATGACCGGTTGCATTGTATATCTCTCTAACTTGGTCAGCAACCCAACTTTTGGGGCATATTTTTGACATATTGTTTTTAAAATGACTGGGATAAGGCACACTTCTACCATTCAACCGTTTGAATTTTTTCCTGTCACTATCCCATTTCATCCTCTTTTGATCGTACAATGTGACCCACGGTTGTGTCACTTTGGAATTGTAAATGATGAATTTATTGATTGCTTCAATTTATGCATTCGCTGATGAAATCAAGCCAACATTATATAGTACATAGAGATAAAAATATACATTATATCAAATTTCAACATGAATATTTACTGTGTAAATTTAAAAAATTATAATTCGCTTACTCTTTATCAAGCGCTTTTTTCCATTCGTTTGGAGCAACTCCCCTTCTCTTTTGTCTTCATCCCTTTCCTTGTCCCAAATCACTGCACCTGGTCTATTTTTGATCTGCTTGATGTAATCATTGGAATAATAGAAGGACTGATACGATATATACCCATCTGCCATAGACCCATTGGGTTTTTCCCTTTTTCGAACAAAACCTTTCAATTTCTTCATCTACCTCTCTAAGAAGAACATCCAATGACAAGAAACTACCCCAACTAATTCAATCTCATCTACTAGGTGGATTAGAAGATGAACCTATAGGTCCATGAAACTTGTCGGTGTTTCCTTCTCAAACATACAAAAAATCCCAGCTATCTCTCTACGCCACTGTGGAGTGCTAGCCACATGAATCTCCTTTTACGTGATCCAACGTACACATGTAGACAATTTAGATATGGCACGCCTTAGGTCTTGAGGGAATTAATTTTTCACACAGCCACGTACGAACAAAGGATAATGACACTGCAAAGTTATAAACATGTGAAATAATATACAAAATTAGTTATGTTTTATGATCCCTGCATGGGATAAAATTTATTAAAATAAAAAATAATAAAATCATGCTTTTGAAATTATACGTACTCTTATAAGATTCAAATAGTCATGTGATTTCAACCCCGAAAAATGGTCATCCACGGTCAAGCAACACCATAGTGAAGACTCATATGAAGATGACACCCTGACACATATTACAACTTCATTTTCCAAAGAAAGATCATCTTTTTTTAAAATCCATGGGACATCACCTTCTTTGAAATACCATGAATTAGAGGGACCAATGCATGCCTTTGATCATATACTTTCTAATTGTCTCGGCCAATGTTTCTCTTTCCTCTTTGAAGTAATAAGATCTTTCCTAACAACCAATGTGTCACTTTGTTTCGATGATATGTGCCTCCATAAAGAAGATGAAACATTTTTAAATATATGCATGGGATATAATAAATGGTTAACCTTAAGATTCTCCCAATATGGGAGGTTATAAAATATAGATTTCCTTTTCATCCCAATGGGAAATTTCTCAACATAGGTGTCGAAGAATTCTAGATCATCGAACATAGGCTCCCCATTTGAATAAAATATTTCTATGAACTCCTTATCCATCTCTCTCTCATATTCTCTAAGCCATTCGGCTAGTGTCATTATTGGAGGCCTTTGGGTTCTCTCTTATTTACCATTGAAAGTGGATTTTTCTCTTCTGTAAGGGTGTTCTTCTGGGAGGAATACTCTGGAGCAGTCACACACTGGCTTTCGTAGGTTGTTGGACCATCTAGCTTTTAGAGAAGGTCCACAACATTTACATCCAAAATACCCTTTTGTTATAAGACCTGCGAGATTATTGTATACAATTTATATCCATGGCACGTTAAAGACCACCATGAAGATCATAACAATTACAATGAATTAAATAACTAATATGCAAAATAATATTGTTATGTATATAAAGAAATCAATAAATATGTACTTTACGAGAGAAAAATCCTAAGCCTGGATAATCCTGTGTCGTGTAAGAAAATATACTATACAACATAAAACTCCTCTCTACTACGATGGGTATTGATACATCATATACATTTATCCCATCCCATAATTCCTTCAATTCATCTACCAATGGTTGTAAGTAGACATCCATATTCTTCACTTGTCTTCTACCAGGGACTGTGAGAGCCAACATAAGATGTTCATTCTTCATGGACAGCCATGGCGGGATATTGTTATTGATCACTACTACATGCCAAAAATAATAGTTTGTGTTCTGGAGGTAATATGGGTTGACGCCATCCATGGTTATGATGAGTCATAGAATTATTACTTCATCCTTGAATTTTTCGGGCCATGTATCCTCTATATGCTTCATGACTACTGAATCAGTTGGGATTCACATAACTCCAAACTCACTTCTATGTGAGGCATGCCATCCCGACAACATAGCTAATTCTTTTCAACGAAAGAGACTTTGAATCCTTGGGATTGTAGGAATGTGCCTCAATATCTTAAAAGGAGGACCATATGATTTACCCTTCTTTTTTTATTTATCGTACCTGTCATGCCCACATTTCAGACATATCTCTTTGTCTACATATTCTCCTCTATATAGAATAAAATCATTTGGATATGCAATATATGATATGTACTCAACACCCAACATTTTCAACAATTTCTTTGCCTCTTCATAGCTACCAAGAAAGACATTATCACTCCGAAGAAACTTATCTTTGAATAACCTGTAGTTGGTGATCACGAAAAATATTAAATGTACATTAATGCCGATATAATTATTAACATTCATAAAATTGACCCTTTTTAATGTTAATTATGTGATCATATTTCTCAAATTATATAAGGGAGGACTTTATGGTAACTTACCTCAATATTTTCAAGAAAAATGCATTTGACAAGCCAAACTTTGCTTTCAAGTTGTACAATAACATCATTGTCCCCAATGGGGTAGACTTTGACTGACCGCCAGGTCCAAAGAGAGGGGTGGTGGAATGAAATTAAAGGCTTTCAAAAAAGGTGTCAACGATATGACCATCATAGTTGATCATCATTTTGGAATGCATCTAAAAACGTTGTCTCCATGGCAGTCGTATCCCTTAAGTAGCATCCATACCTATTGGAACAGGGTCTCCTACGAGCTGCGACACTGGTCCAATTTTGTATAGTTTTTATTATATTTAGTCTAGCACAGGGGTTTTGGGGTGGGTCAAAGCCCCAAAAGCATTATAATGGGTCAAAGGGTAAACCTGGGGTCAAAAAACCACGGTTTGAGGATCGTAGGAAAGATTAGGCTAGATGCTTATAAATAGAGGAACAATTTGAATTGTAAGTAGAGAATGAAGAGCTATTGATGCGAATTGTGGTTTAGTTAGTCTGTTTGGGATTTTTGGGAAGGAATCCTGCTGGCTATGTGCATGGAGATCCAGAGTCCCGCTGTGTGCACACGCTGGGATGGGTATTGTAAGAAGAATTGGATGAATTAATGAATACGAAAGGTTGTTTGGGAACTGAATCTATGTGTATTGTTTATGCGAAACATTGGTAATTACTATCTTATGCGTGTTTTGTATTTCACTGTGAAAGTTCTATGTAAGTTTTTTACTGCATCTAGATCTGTTATGTTATATTTATGCAATGTTGAGTTACTGTCTTGAACTATATGACTATTGAGCACTATAGTATGATTATCCTTGCGCACGTGGATTCGAGAAGAGGCCCATAAGTCTTGCTTGGGGAGATCTAGACACCTCGAGACAGAACGTAGCTCTGCTTGCCTTAACTATCCTTTCTCAAGGTGCGGAAACCTAGTTCCAGCACCCACCCATACTACTTCAGGTGGGAATTTGACCTGTGCAAGTAGGTCACTGCCAAAAGGGCCAGTAGTATAGGGGTTTGTTGGCAAACCTTGAACTTCGAACCTGGGTCAGGACCCCTAGAGCCAAGAAATGGTTTCGTTGTCAGGACCTAGAGAATTTTTAGAAAGGGATCGGGTAATGATAAGAGAGTATTGGAAACCTAAAAGGGAGGAAATTGAGGAGTGGTTCAAAAAGCAGATCTAGGAATTTGTGGTAAAAGAAAATCACAGTGAGACATTAACGGTGGAAAGGTGGAAAAATAGGTACATTCTTATAGAAAACTGCGAAATATTCTTTGTAACATTTTCGATTGAGCTTCAGGATTGGCTAGCTAGGCTCGTAGAATTCCAGAAGTGTTGGAAGGACAAACGAGTCACTCAGTGTACCCCAGAGTCGATCCAGCAGCTGGAAAGGACTGATAATACTATCACGCGCACGATATATCACTGGGTGGATAGTGTGCTAGGAGCCTTTGTGATAGAATTTTCCATTTATCAATTTGTCTCCTACTCTGAGGCTGAGTGACGATTCTTTAAAGGGTTATGAGGCAAATTTATGACAACATTACCGCTACTGATTAAGATATTACTATGTGAAAAGAGCATTCTGTGTAGTCATACCGACTGAATGATCTCGGATCTAGACGGGAGCATGACACATAGTGGTAAATACTACCGAACCAACCTTGAGGGGGAAAATCTACCTATTACCTTCTATGTGAAGACCCCCTGGCTACACCTCCATCCGGGCCTTATAAAGGTAAGAACTCACCCATGCATCCACCTTCGTCAGACAGTGATATGGATGCACATCTGAAGCTACCTAACTTCAAGGGGGTAGGAGATGAGGATATGGAATGATTTTGGTTTGTTATAGATTTCATATGGACTGCGCAAAATGTGACAAGCGACATGGTGAAGAGGGCATAGCTGTCCCTGGCATTCGAAGATAGAGCACTAGACAGGTATATGTGATATGTCTCTCAGAATGGGAATGCGTCTATCCAAGACGTTAAGGAAGCTCTAAAGCAAAAATTTTGAAAGCCAAAATCTTATTCTCAGTTGCTAGCAGAAGTGAAGGACTTCAAGCAAGGTGCATTTGAATTGGTATAGGAGGCTAATCAGCGATTGAAGAAAGTAATCAGGGAAGGGGGATTTGAGTATGATGATAGACAACATACGGAATTGTTCATTGCTATGTTTTTACCCCACTTACGTACGCCAATTAGGCACCAAAAATTTTAATCGCAGGAAAATGATATGGAAGTTGCTATGAAGTTAGAAGCTGCGCCCATAGAAGATACATTGTTAGGAGTATAGAAAATTCAAGAGCAACTCAAAGCCATGTACATGAAAATTTATAATCTATGAAAATAATGAGGAAAAGGGGCCAATACAGATCTATGGTGCATACGATGTCGAGTATCTAGACATACGAAGGATCAGTGCCCGCTATAAGCAAATTACATGCAGGCAGGAGGACCTAGTCTGATCCACCTGGGAGCAAGTGGGGGACCCATCCTATCACGCCCATGATCAAGCGGACCTGTGCTATGGTGCGATAAATACTATGTATCAGGGCTGCATGATATGGACCATTTCCCTCGGTTGGGTGCGTATGTACTGGAACTAAAGCAGCAGTGGTGCAGGTTCTACCAATCGGTAGGACACAATGAGTAGAACTGTCACACTTACAAATTAATGATGGATGGGAGAAACTTGTATAGGGTACAAATAGACCCTGCGTCACCAAGATCTCCTGTGAACTTTGGTGGCTCTCCAGCAAGGGGCAGGGGAGATCGGGGGGGAAGCGCAGGTCGAGGGCGAGTAGAGCTAATTTGTTATAACTATGTAGAAATAGTGCATTTTTCAAGGGAATGTCCAAATCCCACTAGGAAATCCTTTAAATATTGCAGACAGCTGGACCATGTGGTCAAGTATTTCCCAATATTAATAGAAAAAATGCAGGAAAAGCAGTCCACCCCTATGGAGAATGTGCATAGAGTTAAAGTCGAGCTAAGGAACATAGGCCCAAGTGTGAAAGTCATAACATGTAGTGGGATGGTCACCCAGGGATCGAAGGCAGCGAAAGGGTTGAACATAAAGAGGGGACAAGAGACCATGGCCCTAGCTGACCAGGACCTCACTTAGGGAATAGTAGCTACTGCGTAGGTACCAACACACCTCAAGATAGATGAGGGGGTTGAGCCCTTTTTGCAGGCATGTCTAAAGCTACTACATAACCCAAAGGCTATAGAAAACCTTCAGGCATTAATGAATAGTTGTGCAACATGGTTTGATCTAACCTCCGGGATGAAAGATGTACACAATCTATACAGGTATAAAAAACGCACTGGTAGGGAAATGCGGCTGATTGCACAGATTGGTGACTATGAGATGGATCAAGTTATTTGGGACCTCGGATCAGATGCGAACGTGCTACCTAAGCAAACGTGGCAGTGAATGGGAGAACCTAAATTGGAATGGTCCACCATCCAGCTGCGCATGGCAAATCACCAAAAGATCATCCCTCTGGGAAGGCTGCCAAAAGCCATGGTGGATATCGTAGGAGTAAAGGTCCAAGCTGACTTCAAGGTAATCGAAATTGTGGAATATGCGGATCCCTACCCTCCACTCCTAGGATTGGACTGGGCTATAGATATGGGGGGTGTTATCAATCTCAAAAAGTGCAGCATGGTGTTTGAAAATAACGGTATGCGTGTAATAGTACCACTGGATCCTGCGGAAGGTGCGTGGTATACAGAGACAACACGTGATGAGGAGGAAGTGGATCACATTTATAGTTTGAAGATGCAAGACGAAGACTGGATTAATCCCACGGAGGAAGGAGTGCTCTGCTGGGAAAAAGACAGTGAATGCTTTTCTGACTCGAATGGGGAACTGGAAAATTGGCAAGGTCAGTTGCATGAGGTTTCGACGTTGCGATGTCTTTGGGTACAAGGAGCTTCCACTGCATCTCCACCAAGGTAAGAGACCTGCCCTACCTTGGGGACTCGAATGACATTGAGGAATTTTTATGCGTATTCGAAGAAGAGGTTCCCAAGGAATGCATGCTAGGGATCCTTTCGCTAGCCCTACGCGGAGCGCCTGCGCATTGGTGGGATACGCATAGGACGGTATTCTGCAATTGGGAGGAATGTCGAGATAAGATGACCCTGTGATTTGTAGCCCTAGCTGGAAGACGGATCTAGAAGTTCCTTGGGTCATAAGACCCACACAGATGTTTTCTTGCCTGGGAAATGCAATGGGGTAACAGAACCCCAAACGAATGGGTTCACCTGTTTATTCATGACATAGACCTACGCCCCACTGCATGGTATCTAGATACAGAGCAGCATCAACGCACACGCCATTGGAAGCATTTTTGGGAGGAATTCCTGTAGACATTCAGGGTGGAAGATGGCATAGGGGCGCTCGATGTAGCTTTGTAGCACACAAATGCTTCAACTAAGGGAAGATCACACCTGGTCATCGTACCGAGATCAAGGGGTACGCCGGTACCACACATGGGTGAATACTTGGCGTAGTTTCCCCGTGAAGCGTTACAAGATCTACACATTGCTATGCTGCAAGAGATCCATAATCATGACCGGAATGCACAACAGTAGCTTGAAACAGTGGGTCACAAGCTCCACTTAGTGCTCCCTGATGAAAGCTCGGCATCAGCTCCATCCTAGGATATCGTCCAAAGATTGGTTACAGCACTCAAGGCGTCCCAAACCAAATTACAAACCCTGAAGACCTGAATGGCCCGCCAATTCACCGAGTGCCAAGCCCAAGCACAACCTACCATACCCCTGGAAGTACAGGCACAACAGGTTGCATTGATCACAGAAGCCACGGATATTATTAAGGGAAAACTTACGCGGGGCACTCAGTTGCTTGAGGCGGCCATGAAACTTTGGACAGTAGTCCAGTTTAACCCGATGCTTCAGTGTGTCAAGGAAGACTTATGATAGAAGGAAGCTGCTTTTAATCACATCGAAGCTACCTTGCCCCCCCCCATCCCTACGCAGCATCTAGCCCTCTTAAAAGCCAGCAACGCCCTCAAAGACATGATTGTGGATCTACGACACGCCAAGCATGTCATCAGAAAGCGCTTGAATCCGTGGGGCAATACCGCCTTCTAGATATCTCAGGGTGCTCATGACGCCATCACATGCCTCAACCAGATATGGGAACAGGTTACTACGGCTCCTAAAGGCCTTGCCTCCCCGAAGCTTGTCGATATCGCATAGAGAGATGCTGCCCAAAGTTAGGAAGTGTTACCTTCGCTCATCGTCACTTTCAATGCCTTGCATGTGCATATAGAGACCGCACCACCACAGTGACTCAGGATGAGTCACAAGATTGGATTGGGGGACTATTGGAACAGGGTCTCCTACGAGCTACGACATTGGTCTGATTTTGTATATTTTTTATTATATTTAGTCTATCGTAGGGGTTTTGGGGTGGGTCAAAGCCCCAAAAGCATTGTAATGGGTCAAAGGGTAAACCTGGGGTCCAAAAACCACGGTTTGAGGATTGTAGGAAAGATTAGGCTAGATGGTTATAAATAGAGGAAAATTTTGAATTGTAAGTAGAGAATGAAGAGATATTGATGTGAATTGTGGTTTAGTTAGTCTGTTTGGGATTTTGGGAAAGGACTCCTACTGGCTATGTGCACGGAGATCCAGATTCCTGCTGTGTGCAGACCTTGTTGCTGTGTGCACAAGCTGGGATGGGTATTGTAAGAAGAAGTTGATGAATTAATGAATACGAAAGGTTGTTTGGGAACTGAATCTATGTGTAATATTTATGTGAATCATTGGAAATTACTGTCTTATACGTGTTTTGTATTTCACTACGAAAGTTTTGTGTAAGTGTTTTACTGCATCTAGATCGGTTCTGTTCTTTTTATGCAATGTTGAGTTACTGTCTTTAAGTATATGATTATTGAGCACCATAGTACGATTAACCTTGCACACGTGGATGCGGGAAGAGGCCCATAAGTCCTACTCGGGGAGATCTGTACACCTCGAGACTAAACACAGCTCTGCTTGCCTTACCTATCCTTTCTCAGGGTGCAAAAACCTGGTTCTAGCACCCACCCATACTACTTCGGGTGAGACTTTGACCTGCGCAAGTAGTTCACTGCCGAAAGGGCCAGTAGTATAGGGATTTGTTGGCAAACCTTGAACTCTGAACCTGGGTTAGGACCCCTCAAGCGAACAATACCAACCTCTATTTGATTTCCTCCATTTCTAGATTGTGAAGAACTACTATTGATGTAGTCATTCCTAATTGGTGAATCTGGACGTAGTGGGAATTGAATCGGTGGTTGATTCAACCATTATTGATATTGTTCCTCTTTGATTTTTTCTCTTAATTCAGCCCTCTCTCAATTTGACATTGTCGTGGGGTGCAACGAAAGATGATAGGTAGGTCACTCATCATCACTAGAATCCTAATAATTTCAAAAAATATATTTCAACATGATTAGTACAAAATATATCATTTCAATTAGTAAGAACGTTGACAATGCATGATTAATTTGTTTGGCATTGAAATAATTACATTAATATACCAAAAAATTATTATTACCATCATTGTCATGGGATTGTGTCTAGAAGATGCAATATTGTTACAATTGGCAGGGTGAAGCGGCTGTCCATTTTCATCCACCAAATGCGCCTTGCCGTATGTTGTTCCTGATAAGAGCTATCGATGTTTTGTAGCTGTTTGATTATTTTGTGCATCTGAACTCGATTGTGAATCTACATGAACCTACAAATTTGTATACATTATAAATTTTATTAAGCTGATTGACATGGATAAAAAACATAAATTCAATTAGATAATGAAAATGTAAATAAAATATGAAGTAAATATTACGTCTCGAGATGGATAGGGAGAACTTCATGATGGACTTTGAGAAATATTATGGAACAAGCTGGATTTTGAAGAATTTTCTATTCAATATAATTATGATATTTTCTCCCTGCATTTGAGAAAAATCATCAATAAATTTTATTTCACACAACTAAAATTAATTTTGTTGCCTTAAAAATAGATTACTTGTTATCAGTGCTTATGTACAGCTAACCACATCGGTACGGTTTTAGTTATTGCACATTGATACCATGTTATTAACTCATGCACTGGTGTGGTGTTATTAATTGACACACTGGTGACGAAAAGCCACAAATAAAAAAAACAAACTTTAATTTTTTTAAGTGAAAAAAAAGCGGTAAATTGAAAAATGGGTGGCAAAATATTTTCAAAAATTTAATTTCATAAAACAATTCTTTAAATACTAAACTCTTTTCATTATTTCACTATTATTGCAAAAAAATTCAGCCAAATATTTTCCCAAGACATACCTAGAGCAAGAGAGCACGAGAGCACTATGGGGCAGCTAAATACTTTCGAACAGAACTATTGAGACAATCATAATTCCAAACCTTAGGCGATTCAAACCCTGTAGCGTAGAATTTCAAATGATCTCGTGATTAAATTTTATTTTATTTTTTACATTTTCTGCAGTATGTTTTACGCAATAAGTAAAAAATTTCAATTTTTTGTTCATTTTCAGAATTAAAAAAACAAAAAAAATCCATTTTTACCCTAAACCCTTCATTCTTTTTGTTTCTACCATTAGTTCTTCTCATTTCTGTGATTTCAGAATTAGGGATTTTCATTTTAGATTTATAGGGTTTGTATATATATATATATATATAGGCCTATGACATCTAATCCACAGGATGACTTGCATAGTCAAATCCCAATCCATGTCGTTCCTTGCGTGAATTAAAAAATAAATAAAAAATTTAATCAGCGCGCCTTGTGTAACCTAGTGTACCGCTGTGCCAGCTTATCTTAGCACACCTTACACATATTGTCTGATAACAAATTTAATTTAATTTTTTTAATCTGTGCACCCTATGTAAAATAGGGCATTGATGCGCTATTTCATTATAGTGCATTGCTCATGTACTGTTTGAAAAAAAAAAAAATTTGTGTTAATCGGTGCACCATGTAACATATAATGCACCTAGTCTCCTAGTTGACAGAGAGCACCGTACAGTGGTCCCTTTTTTGCACTGGGAGTTTATAAGAATAGGCCGCACCACCCCTTCCACGACACCATATGCTATAAAAACTAACACTAGACGATTTTTATTATTTTTTCTGTGTTAATCGATGCGGTGGTTAAAATGTAATGCATCGATGCTCCTTGTTGACATAGAGCACCGTACGGTGTTTTATACTGTTTCGGAAATGTGTTTAGAAAAACATGATGCACCGACATCGATGCATACATCATTGAAAAGCGCACCAGTTTCTTGATATTTTTTTTTACCTGAAAAGTCGATAATTTATTTATAAAATATATTAATGAATGATATGGTATAGGTTTCATACTGATAAAGAAATGGCTGACAAGATATCAAGTAACAAAAATACTGATAACACATCAAGAAAAGCAAAAAAGAGAAGTTCTTTGTAAATTATTTACGAAAAATATTATTTTTGAACTATATGTAAGTTTAACTAATATGTATTGTTTACTGTGTATCATAGAGAGCCACAAAATGATGAATCTCAATTAGATTATTATGATCTAGGACCAGAAGAGCTTAAAATCTTGATGGAAAACTTGCAAAAGGATGAATAAGGTGAATGAAAAAATACTATCAATCCAATATGAGTTTATTTTTTAATTTTCATTAATAATATACTTAATATTATTAGATAACATGTTTCAAAAAATATATTAATTCACATTTGTTTAATGATCTACAAGGACCAAAAACTCAAAAAAGGAATGTTGTTCTAAGAAAAGAAAAAAAATAGAAAGTGCAAATGAAAATGATTTGCTCAATAGCTCATCTGGAGTGGTGTTGGAGGTTAACGAAATGGGCAATTTTTATTCCAAAAGTTTGAGGGATCTAGTGGAACGAATGTATAGACGTTCTTTCCACTTATAATACAAAATTCAATCCAATGATTCCAAGAACCAAATTTTATCTAAACTACAGGAAGAGTTTCCACAAAATTGGTCAATGAGACATGTCATACTTTTAATAGAAAAAACATACAACAACAAAAAAGAAGGAATGAAAAAGTAATATTCCTTTAAATGTTTTTCTAGAATTATTTATAAATGTCATTTATAAATGTCACTTTTGTTATATTTACTTTTTATATATCAATATAAAAATTAAGTAGTTTATTCTCATGTTACATTTTCAAGAAGATTATGAAAATATCAAAAGATGAACGAGATGATATAAGAAATATGTGAGTAGGAATATCCGAAAAGGTGTACAAGAATATGGTCAAAGAAATGGACAAAATTGCATCAGATCAGGATCCATCTCAACAACAACGTGCTTCAAATGTAATATGTAATCATTGAATTTTTTGATCATTAGGTACAATAAATAAACAATTTAGCATTAAATATTAATTTTCAAGTATTTTCTTGCAGAAAATAAAATAAAATGGAACCCATTGAGCACATGAAACATGACGACAAGGAAGAAAAGGGTTGATATATAAGTTTGTGAGTAATTTTTACTTCCTTATAACAACTTAACAAGATTTCATTTTTGTATATTTTAAGTTGTTTTACAAAAATCATCATTGAATGTCTTAAAACAGGTGCTAACATACAAAGAAGGACCATCAGATGAATTGATTGACATTGGGCTAAATATGGGTTGTGAGTATATGTTGGCATACCAGTGGAATTTGTAAGAATCTATCGATGTTGTTTTACTTAGCTCTGTCTATAATTAATAGAACTAAAAAATATTTTATATTAAATATATGATTTTTTATGGGGTGTAAAACTTGAAGGAAACAAAGTATAGAACTACACCAACAGATGAAATATTGAAAGATGGCATAGTACATGGTTTTGAAAGAGTTTGTATAGTTCATGAGTCAATTGTTGCTATGGTAAGTCAATTATTTTCGATTTACATTGACGTATATCATTTAATATTGAAATTTTCATTATTCTCACTAATGTATATACACTCATTACAGTTTTTTTTTATGTTTGTAGATGGAAGGTGTAGAAGAAGAAAACAATCAACACCATGAACATAACATTACTGAAAATAACCCAATTCATGGAAGTAGCTCAAGCAGTGACAATAGTTCAAGTGAAGAATGATGATCATTATGTTTGGATATCAAAGCAAGACATTGTATTTTTTGAAATAATTGTCTGTGAAATCAGAGATTTTTTTTAATGTAATGGACATAGTGTCCCTAATGAAATATAAAGGGATACCAATAACTGTCCCATTTTGTATGAAAAATATTGTCTTATATATATATATATATATATATATATATATATATATATATATATATATATATATGTTTTAATTTATTCTATTGCATTCTCCATTATCATTGTGAAATCATATATGATTAAATTTATGGATTAATAAATATTTATAAAGTAGAGAAGTAGAAATGCGACTGAGTGGAGGCATAACAAATTAATCCGAAACATCACGATGAAATGAACTAATAAAAAATTAATTTGATATGAATACGGTATAAGATATGTGTCGTCTTTTGATGAATAATGAATTTTAAAAAAATCTAATAATTATGATATGATATAACAAATTAATCAAACATCACATTCAAATGCATTAATAAAAAATTAATTATAGGAATGTTTTATAAAGATGTGTCGAATTTTTATGAATAATGAATTTTAAAAAATCACAATAATTGCATTGTCAAAAGGAGTTAATGTTTTCTAAAGAAGCATAAAATGAACAGTGCATGTCGGTTACTATACCATAGGTGCATTTGTTGGTGCATTTGTATGATACAACGCACTAGTGCATTTCTACGACCTATGGGCATCACACAAATACCAATAGTGGTTATAAATCTCGGTGCGTTTGTGCAATACTGTGCATCAGTGCATTTATGTGAGACTACGCACCAATGCGTTTGTACGACCTATGGGCACCGCGAAAATACCAATATGAATTAGAAAAATTGTTGTGTTTGTATAATATTGTGCACTAGTTCATTTCTATAAGACTACGAACCGTTGTGTTGATACGACCTATGGGCACCGCACAAATCCCAATACCAAATAGAAGGGCCTCATGCATTATATCACCTACAGTGCGCCCAATGCAGTTTTAGACCTTTACTACCTTATGCATGCACCTTTGACTGCCCCGAGCCAAGTGTCTAGATGACATGCACTGGTGCGTTGACACCTTAGTACCGCACTGATGAAAAAAATTTGTAATAACCTATGGATGCCCTATTTTTTTAGTTGCGTTGAAACTCCGTTAAAAGCTACGCTAAAACCCCCGTTACCAAAAACAGATGTTGTAGAGAATGTTTTTTTTGACAATTTTGGCCAATTTTGTAACACTAAAAACATCCTTTATAACCTCTGCTAGAGGGTATTTTCCTTGTAGTGTTAAGATTTATAACCTATATTTGGTTTTTCTAGTTTCCATGGTATTTTACCAATAAAAAAAAGTGACTCAGCTTAGCGTGTTTTAGCTTCATTTTTCAAGACTTCTCTAAGTCTAGGGATTGAAGGGCATACCTTTGTGTCATGGTTTTTTGCACAAATAGCACATATTTCCACACTATAAAGAGTACATTCTCTTATAGCATGTTTCTTTATGCATTTAGGACAAAATATTGATAATGCATCATTTTCATTATTTTTCTTGTTTTGAATTTTAAGGGCATCTAGTTGTTCAGTAAGACTCCCTAACATATATGTTTTGAATTTTTCAATCAAATTTCCTATTTCTTCCCTACTTATTGTTCCCGCTGCAGATTTATTAATCCTAGACATAACATGGTCTCTTGGATTTTTCCTGGTTCTAGCTTTACCTCTTGAAATATGTATAGAAAGTTCACAAATATCTTTAAATGATAACTGTGAAAGATCTCCTTTACCCATTAAATTGATAATATCTACCCACTCATATCTAATGGATTTTAGAAAAATATCTTTCAAAGTTTCATCATCTAGAGTATGCATTTTAGCCCTTTTAACATTGTCAAAAAATATTTCAACCAAATATTCAAAATTTCTATCCTCTTTTTGCATCATTTTAAAGACTTCATCTTTAAGGTTATGAGGCATACAATAATATTTCTATTTTTCTAAAAACACATATTTCATTTATTCCCATGTTCTTATGGTATGTATTCCTAATTCCACAAACCATTTAAGTCCTTTGTCTTTAAGGGTAGCTGGAAACAATTTCATTTTTTTAGAATCAAGCAAGTACTCATAAGACCTACACATAACTTCAAACTCAAAGAGAAATGTTTCAAGATCCTCATTTCTTATTCCATATAAATTATGGAGGATAGAGGGTGAGATATTTTTCATTGTGGTCGTGGTATCTTCATCTAGGATGGGGAATCCAAAAGGTTCTGGTTCCTCCTGTACCACCTCTTATACCGCTTCTGCCTCCATATATATGTTCACCATTCACATTGTGTACCTCTCCTTCCCCTTCTCTTGCCATTCTAGATTATTTAGAGCTAATGTAAGGTTCTATAATTGGATTTTCTATCTCCTCCTCTGGTTCATCTATCAATGGAATACTAGAATACGTTTCTCCTTCCTCCTCACTAGGGATTTATAGTTCTTGTCCTAGAAGTTTTTATCAAGTTGAAGATAGAAATATTACTCCTTCTGTTGTTGATGTAGGCTCTTCCACTACAACTTCAATATAGGAATTCAGTGAATCTATAGGTTGGATGTCATATTTGAGTACCCCGGGAAGTATAAGTCTACCCACGAATGAAGGAATATTTGTTTTAGTGGATGGTGTGATAGTACGCGATCTTGGTGGAGTGAGTGGTGATGTTAGAATTTAACTCCTACCTCTACTTATAAATAAACCCCTATAATATCTTTCCACATGCGTAAATGTATTTTTATCATTTTTTGTTCAAAGGAAAAGAATCCTATACACACTTCCCCGGCAAAGGCACCAAAATGTTTGGTAATTTAATTTTAGTTAAATTAATTCATAAGTTATCTACCAGGACTTGTAAACTGATGAAGTATATGTACATCGTTTGTGCTAGGATTCATTATCATGTGATTTTTTTTTAAGTTGAATTAGGATTTTTTTATGCATATGCTTTATCTAAGAAATTAAAAATGTTGTCACTCTTGCAGAGAAGGAAAATTCACGCTCACAAAAGTATAAAACTAATTTCAAGTTCAGAAATAAATGTCATACATAGAAAAATTAAATCTTCACACTTAACAAAAAAGTACACTAATATTAAAATGTGGAAATCAATATCACACAAAAATAATTAAATTTAATTATACTTCACACTTGATAGAAAGGAAAACTAAATCTTTAAGTTAAAAAATAAATAAATTCTACTTCTACTTCACACTTAGTGGAAATAAAACCTTGAAATAAATTTAATTGCAAATACTAAAACCAAACGATTCTACTTCCTATTTCTCAATTAAAATCTACATGTGCATAACAAATCCCATCGATTACTTTTCTTTATTGTTCTAACAGCGATATTAAATCCATGAAATCCTTCACACAACTAAATGATTAGATATATGAAATAAATATTTAGATAAATCTTTAAGCATCTACTGAAAATCTAAATGGAAATATTAGTTATGATAATCTAATGCTAGAGAACTAAAATATAAAACTGAAATAGAAATGAAAATGAAATCTTACAACTCCTAGGTGCATCCTGTGAGTTGTATGTATGCAACAATCACCAAAGACTAAATATGCATTTAAGCACAATGCATAGAGGAATAACAAGCTCACCTTTTTAATAATTGAAAAGATAATTTTAAAATAATAACCAGTCTTTCATTATCATGTCAAGAGCTCCTTCAATAAATTGTTTGGAGGTTTCTAAGCCTATCCTACTTGACAAAAATTCTAAAAATAACATGGGATAATGAAATAGTGATTCTTCATGATTTGCTATCAGAGAAGAAAATCATGAGTAAAAATATCATCTTCATCCTTATCATTGATCTCCTTGCTCGCCTAATTCATCTTCAACTCTATTTCCATTGGGTTGACTTTAATGTTGGCCTACTTATACGAAATCCTTATCATCTTTTTGGATCATGGAGATATGTAAATATCATTATGTAGGTTGTGAGAAACCTATCCATACAGTTCGCTCCCACCTGGAGTTTAAGAACCTACATATTCTTCAAATGACTTGTAGAATAATTTATTAGTTGCATAATTGATGAATTTTTGTAGTTTTTGAAAATATTAAATCAAATAATAAAGAAAAATGAAACTATGAAAAAATATGATTAATTACCTGTTTTTTCCAATAACCTTGTACGATGACACCTTATTGTGATAATTATGGAAAAAAAGGAGTATAATAGAGTTTAAGGATGGTGTCAAAAAGGGACAATTATGGTATTCAATATTCCCCCACACATAAGATATTGCATGTCCTCATGCACAAAATTTCAGATTTTATAACCCACTTTTTCGTTAAGCTATCTCTTATGCATGAGCATGAGCATCTAAATTAGTTCTCCTTTATTTTCTAGTACTGGCTATCATCCTTGGTTTCTTCATTAAGATCTTGTACAAAAAACTTCTGACATTGCTCTTTAGAAATTTATTTCAGCTTCCAATTTATTGTTTTTCTTGTACCAATGGAAAAGATGTAGGAGAATATTATCATTTTTAGTATTTTGAATGTAATTTTTTACTTTCATTGTGTCATGTTCCTGCTTCAGATACATATTTAACACTTTCAGTTCATAAATTTCATGTTGAAGAACATCTTCAATTCTAGGTTCTTTTAGAGGATTGAAATGAAGTTCTTCATTTACAATTTCTTCCTGATTTGATGATGAATAAATATTTTTCCCTTTAGCTTTCCATTTAAGATATTGAATAAAATAATATATTTCTTGTTGGACAAGGTTTATTTCATGGGTTTTCCTAATTGTACTTGCAATTGGTGATGGTTGTTACAAAGTAATTTGTCACCATACTCACTTCCAATCCCTGATACTGAAGTACCCTAGGAATAATCTTGTGCAGTATATCCACCTGGGAAAAATACATAAATACATCCTCTAAAGACTAAAATAAATCTTCCTTGAAAGATGATTAAATAAAATTAGCTAAAAACCTAAATTTTTGTGTCAACGCGCTTCTCTAGTTGCATGCTATTGCTGATGGTAGGTTGGTAGTTCTAGACTACCATTGTCAATACTCTTTTGACTGAGAAAACTGCGTTGAACACTTTCTGGCATTGTTTCCTCAAATGGAGGAGAAGCTTCAACCTATAGAAGTTTCCAAGACGATGAGCTGGATTTTATTCGATGGAGATATGGTGGAGCTCTCTCATTTAGATATTTCGATCTTATCAATGGGGGATTATCCCTTGAAAGTTGGGCCTTCCTCCTTTCATGGGCTCCTAACTCCCTCTCTCTTCCTATAAATTGATCCCCATCATTCCACTAATGGTTGATCATTGTTGGGCTAGTCTGATCATTCATTTTCCTTTGCATCCTTGTATTGTGATAACACCTAAGCTATCCGGGAGAAGGAGTTCTTTAAGAGCTTCAGTGAAGAACTCAGACATCACCAAAGGGAGGTCTCCAACATCAAGGCCACAATTGTAAGATCTCTCTTTCATATTTAATAATAAAAAATTTGGTGTTTTCTTTCTATATTTGTCTAATATCTTACACAAATATTCTAATGTTCCTTTATCTATTAGGTAGTTTATGTTCAATGTATGTTTTGTATTGGATTGTGTTTGTTGTTGTCTCTTTATCTCCTGCAGGTAATCGTACGCCACTACTAGTGAGGAAAGAGCATGAGGGACTATGGATTGAGGCCATCATCAAAGGATTCAAGAATAACATCAGGAAGAGGAAGGCCTATTTCCTTTCTCATCTTGTTTTGAATATTAGTTAAGAAATCTTGCATCAGATAGTCTTGTAAGTTGCTTGACCCACTCTAGGGCTAGAGAGATCACCTTTTTCCATAGAGGGGATTTATCCACAACACAATTGGCGATTCGACTGGGGAGCTTTAGCCTCTTTCTCTTTCCTTTCCTAAGTTTATTTATGATCTGTTTGACTAATAATTGATAACGGTGTCCACCTAGAATAGCTCTGGGTTGTCCTGCCCCAAAAAGGGTCCAAAGTTCAAATTCCCTAGACTCGAAAGGGGAGGTACGTAAAGAGGATTGGACTACCCCACAGGCATGGACAAAACCATAGATTTTCCACTCAGTGGTGGAACCCTAATTATCGTAGATAACAACAGGGGGATAGAGGATCCTATTGAAATAACCATTTGACCTATAGTAATTCTAGGTTGAATAACATGTTGAGATACAACAACCATATTCAAAACAAATGGGCTGGAATATGGGGGAATGGTCATTGACCAAATGGGATCCAGAAATGAAGTTGTGGCTCCAGAATCTCCTGAAACAAGGCTTCCAAGAGAGGTATAGCCATACATAAGAGAATATGTGAATTTAATAGAGGGTATTCCCATCCCACTTCATCTATATTGAGGAGTGGTGATGTAAGGGTAGCCTTTAGGAGGAAACATGGTTGAGATGTCTTTTAGAATATGAGTTCCAGTGTTTTGTTCTGAAGTGATTTGAGGAGCACTCATGAAAGGGATATCATCAACGTTAGATTCCATTTCAAGAGGAAATAACTGACGAATAGTAGTGCAAGATGCTACTAAAGAAGGAGCAAGGGGAATGTTGAGTTCGTCAAAAGGAATATAAGCATATTGAGGTGATACCACTAATGGATCAAACATAGGATTTGGAGGAAAGACATAATTTGTGCAGACGGTTCGAGAGTTTCTAGCTCATGATCCTCAAATGATGACGAAATAAATTCGTCAGGTAGTCGTCATGACGAAATATGTCTTACACTTATGAAAATTCCAATTTCAACACCTTGAGCTTCAAGGGGTCCAAATGGAAATTAGGGGACATTAGGAGGAGGGTATCAAACATCCTTCATAAGAGGAAGGAGTTGAATCTGAAGATTCAGCCACGATTACCTTTAAGGAAAGATCAAATAAAGAAAATATGAATCAATTAATTAAGAAATTTAAAATTTAAAATTAACCAGGCAAAGATGGGGCCAGAGAACTCCGTAGGTAGGGTGTTATCCCAGGCAGTTGATTTTTTGAAATGAAACAAAAATAAATAAAAATGGTGAAATAGGCATAAAGGGTTACCAAGTATGTGTGAACTGCAATATACACCTTGGTGATAAATGATACAAGAAATTACTAGGGACTTAACGTACTACAACCAAACTCCCTGAATGTTATGTTCAGTGAATCAAGTATACAAGGTGACTGAATTAGTTACCTATGGAAAGCTTGCAACCTAGTGGTGTCTCCCCATATATACTCAATGGTATGTGGAATTCTAGTCCGTAGTAGTGCTACGTAATGTGTAACCTTATGATGAGAACACCCCTTATAATTTTCATATGTGGAGCATAGCCCTATATACTTCCATACGTGGGACGAGGTTTCACCTCCGGAATGTAACACAGGCTGTTAGCGACAAATCCTATGCTTAAAGAAGTCGTAACATGTCTCTAGACTAGAACTCTAGATGTTTTGGTTAATTTCAAATTGTCCTTAAGGTTAATTGGATAAAATTTAAAGTTGATCTTCAGTTAAGTCTCAATTTTAGGCTCAATATCAATGTCACCTAAACCCTATAATGCAGCTAAATGCTAAAAGTGATTCTTTCCATTTTGATGAATTCTAAACTAATGAGGGAAGATGCTCAAACAATATTTCAAGTAATGCAACAAACAATGATTCCCCCCTACTAGTTCAAGACTATTGAAATGCAACTTTTAAAATCGAATTCATGTTCACTATTCCCCAAGATGCAAACTTATTGAAAAAATGAAATTACTTCTCTTTTCACTAAGATGTAGAATTTTTTTTTTCTTTTACTTTTAAAGCTCAAAATGCAAATGGAATCAGTGAAATAAAGTAAAATCGACCAAGCGAATGAAGAAATCCAAAATAACGCTTTTCACTTTTCTTTCTATCGAATGGAAAAGAAGATTGCTTCAAAAAATGCATGAATGAAAATAACTTTCACTTTTTTTTTAAATGTTATAAAAAACAAAACCAAATCAAAATTTCAATATGGAAATCACTTTTGATTTACTCTTTTGAATTCTAAAACTGGATAAGGCACGCTCTTCCAAACTTGAAAATCAAACAATCGTAATCTTATGTTTGACACTTAATTGAAGGTGATCTCTAAGTGCATTGACGACCAGTGCAAACGAAAACAACTTCAAAACAATCCAAAAGAAATGTGTGTCAGTGTTCAAGATGATAGGAATAGAAATCTAAAGAATATCCTATTAATCTATGACAATAAACACAAGTGAAAAGTGAAGGATAATTGACTAAAAAGACCTAGAAAATGTTTTAACTTCACTCTAACGACAAGCAAGTCAAAGACAAACATTAGGGGAATTTTGAGGTCTAAAATGGGCCTCATAAGAAAAATGTACAAAAAAAATAAACTTTATAACAACCAATAGGATTCAAGATGATGATGTCATCCATAATGGATGATTCACCATTTTTGGAGTAAAAAAGTAAAAATATTAAAAAATAATAAAATAATAAAACTACTTTTTTCAACTCGTATTTTAAACTTATCTCCCAAAATTTTTACTCAAATTTCGAGCGGGAGTACTCGTTGGATGCGGAATTTAATTCCTCATCCAAGGAGTACCCATGTTTCATACTTTCGATGAACTCTTCTACACGAAAAATGAGAAATACATAAAAAACGTGATTGTAATCACGTTTTTTTTATGTATTTCTCATTTTTCGTGTAGTAGGACCCATCGAAAGTATGCAACATGGGTACTCCTTGGATGGGGAATTAAATTCCGCATCCAACGAGTACTCCCGCTCGAAATTTGAGTAAAAAATTTGGGAGATAAGTTGAAAATATGAATTGAAAAAGTAGTTTTTTCATTTTTCCCTCTAAAATTTGATGATGTCATCAAATCTTATTAGATTTTTTCCACTATTATTTTATAATTTCCTTAGGAGGCCCATTTTAGACCTCAAAATTCCCCTAATGAAACCAACCATTCAAAAAACACAAAAAAACTAAACATAATGGTAGGAGGTCATTCAAACTCGACATGCTTTCTCAGGGGTCAAGACACACTGGAAAGATAAGGGGAAACCCTAAATTTTTCCTAGATCTGGGATCAACACATCTGTGATGATCAGAAAAATGCTGAAAGGCAGATCAGTGTGGCTGTTCTGTATAAAAAAACACGGTCAGTGCTATTGTATGGGAATAAAACACATTGAGCACTAAAAACAAGGAAAAATAAAAATAATTTCACACTAAAACGAGAACTGACACACTAAAATAACTATCAGATCCTATGCAGACTCATCTTATTGAAAAGAGAAGAAATTTCATTTTTTTAGTAACTTTGCATCTTGGGGAATACTAAATAGTGAAAGTGAATTTGATTTAAAAAGTTGCATTTCAATATTATTGAACTAGTTGGGGGGCATCATTGTTTGTTTCATTACTTGAACTCTTGTTTGTGTTTCTTCCCTCATTAGTTTAGAATTCGTCGAAATGGAAAGAATCACTTTTAGCATTTAGCTGCATTATAGGGTTTAGGTGACATCGATATTGAGCCTAAAATTGAGACTTAACTGAAGATCAATTTTAAAATTTATCCAATTAACCTTAAGGAGCATTTTAAATTAACAAAAAATCTAGAGGTCTAGGCTAGAGACGTGTTCCGACGTCGTTAAGCATAGGAGCTTCCGCTAACAATCTGTGTTTCATTCTAAAGGTGAAAACCCATCTGTTGGCTCAAGGGGTCTTGACCCAGGTTTGGATATTCAAGGTTTTCCAACAAACCCCTATACTACTAGCCCTTTCGACAGTGACCTGCTTGCGCAGGCCAAAGTCTCTCCCGAAGTAGTATGGGTGGGTGATGGAACCAGGTTTCCGCACCTTGGGAGAGGGTAGGTAAGTCAAGCAGAGCTGCGTTCAACTTTAGAGCGACCAGATATTGTATCACAGAGCCTATATCTATAGATTCCCTTCGCATCCACGTGCACAACAACAATGATATTCAAAAAAATCAACAGATCATGAACCCACATAACGGCAATGCAACTATTCTAGATATTCTTGTATGAAGTGAAATAGAACAAATCCAGACCACATCGTAAAATAAGTAACACAAGTATGTTCGCAAATTAAATCAATAATAAAACAACATATATTAAGTAACCAAACATGACAGATTCATATCACAACAATTCCAGTGGATTCAGATATTCAACAATACTTGCGCATTCATTAATCCTTCATATCTACTTACAATACCCCAAAACCCAACCTGCGCACATAGCAGCAAGGTCTGCACACAACAGGATAGAGGCCCTCCATGCACAGAACAGCATGAGTCCTTACCCAACAACTCTAACCAGATCTATTGATTCGCACTTAGCATCAATATCTTTTCATTCTTAGTATGTCTTACAACTCAAAAAGGTTCAACTACTTATATTATTTTAGCCTACGCATCCAATGGTTCAAAAACCATGGTTTGCAGACTGTTGGTCTACCCTTGGCCCATTTACAATGCATTAGGGGCTTTGACCCACCCCAAAACCCTTGTTTTAGACTAAATATAATAAAAAATATACAAATTGGACTAGTTTCGCAGCTTGCAGGAGACCCTGTTCCAATAGTCCCCCATCACAATCTTGTGACTCGTCCCGAGTCACTACGATGGTATGTTCTCCACCTACACATGTAGTGTAGTGAGGGCAGATATTAGTGAAGGAAACACCTTTTGACTCTAAGCCGTAGTGCTCTACGCAAGGTCCACAATCTTTTGGGATGTTGGCCCTTCAGTTGCCGTAGTGACGTTTTCCAATGTCTGGTTTAGTCGCGTGACCACGCCATCAGCATCTTGTGAGAGATGGAGGGTTGTGGCAGCCCATGGTTTTAATCGTTCCTTGATTATGCACTTCTTGCACTAGAGTTTCTTAATAGAATCCTAGAGAGTGTTTCTGGTCCTCAAATGTGCTAACCATTGTGCAGGCACCAAGGTGGGAAATGTAGCCTCGACCTGTGCGAAAGCTTCTTCCTACTGTTGTAAGTCCAGATTGACCTTTCAGAGGAATAGATTGAATTGGACCATGGTCTAGAGCTGCATGGATGATTCTAGCAACTGGGCACCTTGAGAAATCTGCACTGTGATGGTGTTCGTAGCTTCGGCCACTAGCGCAGTTTGCTACGCTCATACCTCCACCGACATGGTGGGCTACAATGTGGCCTATAAATCATAGATTTTCCTCTCCAATTGTGCCTTGATGATTTGTATTTCTGTCTGAGATTCTTTTACTGCTGCAACCATACTTTCTACCCTAGCCCAAGGTGTAGCTGCGGCTAGGATTCCATCTTGAACCTCCATGCAGAGCTGGTGGATCATTGTTTCAAGCTCTACCTGCTGCGATATAGCGAGGGACTTCTCTGTGTTTTTCTGTGCAACAGCCCGCTTGGCCACACCAAGCTATTGATGCACCTCTAGGTCTCACCAGTGGGCTTCTCGGATTATGATGGTGTGGAGACCCTCTAATGCCTTATTGGGAAACTTAGCCAGATCCAAGTGTATCCCTGTATCTACTTGGAGTTGGGTTCCTACAAGGGCAGTGCTCGGAAAAGAGCAGAGATGGCTTTCTTTCAGTGCTAGCATTGTGCTGCTGCTTGCGAAGGGAGCATGTCTTTGAATTACGATGGTCTGCAGCATATATTCCTTCCACTGGAGGGTGCGGAGCTCGGTATGAAAGGTGTTAATTGTAGCCCTTTGTTGTTCCTCTATGGTTTCCCATCTATCTTATGTAGCTAGTGTAATTGTGTCTGTGATTTTCTTGAGGTCACTGTCAGTTAGTGTGACCATCGCATCATATTTCTAGCATTGGGCACGCTGCTTTTTTCAGGGCCCTTTTTCAGGCTCACCTGGCCACTTTGTATTTTGGAGTGAGGTGGTATCTCGGTTATTTGTCCCTTGCACGCTCAGTTCTAGCTGGAGACCGGCCCCAACATCCTTGTCGGCGATCTATGGTAGCTGTGAGTCCCTTTACGTGGCTGTTAGAGCCCCTTGCGCTTAGTCCTGCGGTTTCCTTGGGGTCGATAGGGAGGGTCACCCCTATTACACAGGTCCCTTTAGTGCTCTTTCTGCCAGGTATGAAGCCACTCCTCCACACAGGGAGTCAGAGCACAATTATCTTATCAATTTCATCATCTCCCGACCCAATCATGACTTCCTCAAGTTTGGGCTCTATAGGTATCGAAGCTTCCACAAGACTAGGAGCTGTTACTCTAGTGGGAAAAGGGGAATTTGATTTTAGGGGCCTATCGGCAGTGAGAGTGGGTTGCTTTGTCATGAACAAGATGCTACAGGCCCAAAGAACCATGCAACATAGAGAAACTACATACAAGTTACAGAAGTGATACAAAATTGTTGTCTCAACTAGCTGTCCTACTTTATAGTGCTTATGGTCATCCAACGGTATGGTAAATGTCACTCGGAGCTTACCATCAAGTAAATGGTAAAAAATCTCAAGGAATCACCCCATTAATTGCTAGCCACCTACTCCACTCAAAGGTAACTTTTCCTCTTTACTATATTTTACTGTTCCAACTATCACTTTTCACTCTATATGTGTACTCAACGTACCTGAGGAGCTTGGAAGAAATGCCCATGCCTCTTTCACATCCTCCCCCAACACAAGCTTGTTCCTGAGGTACCGCAAAACCAAATACATGTTTTCCCAACGGGTGTCATTCCCACTGAACCAGACCCCTTGTGTAATGAAGTCTCTCAGAGGTGTTGTAAGTAGTGCATATTACCAAACAAGCTTTCTGTAATACCCTGCATGGCCAAGGAGTGAACACAGTTGTCTCCTTGTTGTGAGGGTCACCAAATGTATGATAACTCTATGTTTTGCATCCACATTTCCATTCTTAGCCAACGTAGGGTGTGTCCCATTGCTACCCATTCACAGCCTGAGCGGCCCAGTAGCCATGCGTACCCCTTCCACTTTTGATTCAGAAGCTACTTGCGAATCATCCTTACCCTCTGTTGGGGCTAGGCTATGGTAGTTGGCCATGCTTGGTATCTGTGTTTCCCACGTGGGTATTTCCGATGTGATAAATAGGTGTGATTCACCCCATACCCCAATGTTAATGTCCCGCGGGATTGCGTCAAGTGCCTTTGTCCCGTCTACTAACCCAAATGTTCCCAGGAACTCTTCCTTCAACTTCCCCCAGTGGTGCATGCATTGATGTAGCTCCGAATCTAAGAACCATGCAGAAGGAAGTGGCCCTAGGGCATGAATTAACAGGTGAACCCACTTTTTAGTCATCCTTTCACACCATTGTTCTTCCCATGCGAACATATATTTGCGTGGATATTCCGATCCAAGGAATGTCTTGACCCACCCATCAATTGGGGCTTAAAATCGCAGGATCATAATATCCTGACATTCCTCCCAATTCTGAAATGCCTCCTCATGCATCTCCCACCAGCACGCAGGTGTTCCATGCATGGCCAGCTTAAGGGCCCATAGCCTTCATTCTTTGGGAACCTTGGCTTCAAATTCTTGCAAAAATTCCTTAATGCTACCAAAAACATCAAAGTAGGGTAGGTATCTTACCTCTGAAGAAATGCAGTGGAAGTTCCTTATGACTCAAAGACATCACAGTGTCGAGACATCGTGCAACTAGTTTTTCCAATTCTCCACCTCCCCATCAGATTTAGATAAGCATTCACTGTCCTTTTCCCAGTAGATTACTCATTCCACCGTGGGGTTGATCCAGTCTTTGTCCCGCACAGTCAACTAGTAAATGTGATCCACCTCCTCTTCATCGTGCACTGGCTCTATGTATCATTCACCTTCTATAGGATATAATGGTACTATCACCCTTCTACTATTATTCTCAAACACCATGCTTCTCTTTTTGAGGTTGATGATACAACCCATATCTATAGCCCAATCCAACCTTTACTCCTACGATATCCACCATAATTTTAGACAACCTTCCTAGTGGGATGATTTTCTATTGATTTGGCATGCAGATCTGAATGGTGGACCATTCCAACTTAGCCTCTCCCATTCGTTGCCAAGTCTGTTTAGGTAACACGTTCGCATCTGATCCTAGGTCCAAAATAACCTAATTCATTTCGTAATCCCTAATCTGCGCAGTCAACCGCATTTCTCTCCCAGTGCATTTCTTATACCTATATAGCTTGTGGACATCCTTAACCTCTGGGGGTAGAGTGGGTCGTGTTGTGCAACTATCTATTAATGCCTGAAGATTCTCCACAATGTTTGGGTTGCGCAACAGCTTTATACATGCCTGTAAAAAGGGCTCAACCTCTTCACCTGCCTTAAGGTTCATAGGTGCCTGAGCAGTAGTTGCCTCTGCCTCAGCAAAGTCCTTACGAGATGCGACAAATGTTTATTTTCCATTTTTTAGGTCCAAACCTTCTTGTTTGATAAATGCTTGTCGGATCAGAGGTTCCATCGTAGCCTCCTCCTCAGGTCCCTTGGTGGCCATCCCATTGCATCTCAGAACATTCACACTTGGATCTTTGTCTCGCAACTCAGCCTTAAATCTCTGTTCATTCTATGTAGGTGTCGGCTGCTTTTCCTACATTTTTTCTATTAAGATTCGATAATCTTCAATCGCATGGTCCAACTGTCTGCAATACCAACATGATTGCCTTGTAGGGTTCGGATAGTCCCTTGCAAAGTGTCCTTCTTCTCCACAATTATAATAGATTAGCTAACGTTGTCCCCGATCTGCACTTCCACCTAGCCCTCCTCCCCTACCCCTTGATGGGGAGCCACCTATGCCTGCAGGGGTTCTTAGCGACGCAGGGTCTGATTGTACTCTATATAAGTTTCCTCGATCAATCATCAAATCATACATCCGGAAGTTCTGTTCATCATGTCGCACCAATCTGTAGAACCTACACCATTTCTGCTTTACCTCTGGGACATACACAGCAAGGCAAGGATAGTGGTTGGTATCGTGCAGCCCCGCAACATGACAATCACCGCACTATGGCGCTGGCCCACTGGGTCCCATAGCTTCCCTAGGGTGCAATGTGCTAGGTCCCCTAGCCTGTATATAATATGCTAACAGAGGGTAGTTATCCCTGGTATGACCATTCACTTGACATCGTATGGAAATTCTCTCAGGGCTAGCCTCTACCCCTCGTTCCTTCTATAGATTCTGGATCTCTATGTGCATCGCTTCCAACTGTCCCTGGATCTTTTGGATTCCTAGCTGAGTCTCGTCCTGAGGTGCAACTTCTAACTTCATGGCACCCTCCAAGGCTTTCTCCTACAATTCGAAAGTTTGGTGCCCCATAGGTACGTGTAGGTGAGGTAGCAACATAGCAATGAACCATTCTGTGGGTTATCTGTCATCATATTGGAATCCCCCTTCTCTGATCACCCTCTTCAGTCACTGATCGGCCTCCCACATAGATTCAGAAGGCCCTTTCTTGAAATCCTTTAGATCAACCATGATTTGAGAGTAGGACATAGGTTTATTGAACTATTGTTTCAGGGCATTCTTAATATCTTCAATGGTTGTATTTGCGTTTTGATCGATGTATCCCATGTACCAGTCCAAAGCTCTTCCTTCGAAGGCAAGGGACAATTGTGCGCTTTTTACCACATCAATAGCTACATTTTGTGCAGTCCATACCGATCCCGCGACAAACCAAAACTGATCCATGTCTTCATCTCCCACACCCTTAAAGGTCGGAAACTTCATGTGCACAGCCATGTCATATTTCAATGGCAGAGGTGTAGGTGAATTCTTACCCTTGGGCTGGTTTTAAAGCAGTGTGACTAGAGGAATCTGCGAAGCTACTTCTTTTACCAGACTGTAGACCAATATATCTCCTTCTAGGTTGGTTCTGTAGTAATTTCCACTTCGCGTTGCGTTCCGGTCCAGATCAGGGGTCATTCACTCGGTATGGCTACACAGAATACTCTTTTCGCATAATAATATCTTGATCAGCAATGGTAAGGTCTTCAGAAACTTACCTCAGAACCCCTTGAAGAATATTTGCTCTGCTTCAGAGTAGGAGACAAACTAATCGATGGAAAATTATGTCACAAATCCTCCTAACACACTATCTACCCAATGGTCCACTGTGCGAGTGATGGTATTATCAGCCTTTTCTAATTGTTGGATTAGTTTGGGGGTCCACTATGTTACCCGCTCGTCCTTCCAACACTTCTGAAATTCCACCAACCTTGTGAGCCACTCCTGGAGCTTGATCACGATTGTTACAAATAATATCTCATAGATATCTGTCAAAATGTACTTATTATTCCACTCTTCGGTGGTCAACCTCTCACTGTGATTTTATTTTACAGCAAATTATTGAACTTTCTATTCAAACCATTCATCAATTTCCTTTCTCTCAAGCTTCCAGTACGGCCTTGGAATTACCTAATCCCTCTCTAAAAATGCTCCCAGTCCTGACAACGGAACCATTTTTTGGCTCGAGTGGTCCCGACCAAGGTTCAGATATTCAAGATTTTCCAACAAACCCCTATACTACTGGCCCTTTCAGCAGTGACCTGCTTGCGCAGGCCAAAGTCTCAGCCAAAGTAGTATGGGTGGGTGCTAGAACTAGGTTTCCGCACCCTAGGAGAGGGTAATTAAGTCAAGAAGAGCTGCATTCAACCTTAGAGTGACCAGATATTGTATCAGAGAGCCTATATATATATAGATTCCCTTCGCATCCATGTGCGCAACAGCAATGATATTCACATAAATCAATAAATCATGAACTCACATAATGATAACACAGCTATTCTAGATATTCTCGTAAGAAGTGAAATAGAACAAATCCAGACCATAGCATAAAATAAGTAACAAAAGTATGTTCGAAGCTTAAATCAATAATACAATAGCATATATTAAGTAACCAAACATCACAGATTCATATCACAACAATTCCATTGGATTTAGATATTCAACAATACTTTTTCACTCATTAATCCTTCTGATCTACTTACAATACCCCAAAAAACAACCTGCGCACACAACAGTAGGCTCCGCACACATCAGAACAGAGGCCCTCCGCACACACAGTAGTAGGGTTCCTTACCCAAAAACCCTAACCAGATCTATTGGTTTGCACTTAGCATCAGTCTCTTTTCATTCTTAGTCTATCTTACAACTCAAAAAGGTACAACTACTTATACTATTTTAGCCTATGCATCCAATGGTTCCACAAACCGTGGTTTACAGAGTCTTGATCTACCCTTGACCCATTTAAAATGCATTAGGGGATTTTAACCACCCAAAAACCCCTACGTTAGACTAAATATAATAAAAAATATACAAAATGGACCAATTTCGCAGCTTGCAGGAGACCCTGTTCCAACACCGTCCCATGTATGGAAGTATATAGGACTACGCTCCACGTATGAAAAGTATAGGGGGACACTCTCATCATACGGTTACACATTACATAACACTACTACATATTGAAATCCCACGTACTGTCTAGTATATCTGGGGAGACGCTACTAGGCTTCAAGCTTTCCATAGGTAACCGAGTCGGTCACCTTGTAGACATGATACATAGAACACAGCATTCAAGGAGATTGGTAGTAGTACGTTAAGTCCTTGGTAATTTATTCTATCATTTATCACCAAGGTTTATATTGTAGTTTATGGATACTTGGTAGTCCTTTATGCCTAGTTCACCCCTTTGATTTATTTTTTGTTTAATTTCTAAAAATAAACTTCCCACGATAACATCCTACATGTGCAGTTCTCTGGATCCATTTTTTCCTAGTCAATTATAAATTTTAAATTTCTCAATTAATTGATTCAACTTTTCTTTATTTGATATTGAATTAAAGGTCATCATGGTTGAATCATCGAATTCACATCCTTCTTCTTCTAATGGATATCAAGACCCTCCTCCCGAGGTCCCCCAATTTTCAGTTGGACCCCTTGATGCTCAAGGTGTTGAACTTGGAATTTTCATAAGTGTACTACCTATTTTCTCGCAACCACCGCTCGACGATTCTTTTTCATTGTCATATGACGATCCTGAGCTGGAAGTCCCGAACCGTCTGCATAGTTTATGGTATTTCCTCCAAATCTTCTCTTCGATCCATTAGTCATATCGTCTCAACAAGATTGTATTCCTTTTGATGAACTCGATGTTCCCCTTGTTGCTTCTCTAGTAGCATATCACATTAATGTTCGTCAGTTGTTTCCCCTTGAAATGAAATGTAACGCTGATGATATCCCATTCGTGAGTGCTCCTTAGAGCACTTAATAGGAAAACACTACAACTCACATTCTGGAAGACATCTCATCCATGTTTCCTCCTTAAGGCTACCTTATGTCACCACTCCTCAAGATACAAGAAGTGGGGCGGGAATACCCTCTACTCCAGTCACATCTTCACTTCCACGTGGCTATGCCTCTCTTGGAAGCCTTGTTTTAGGAGATTTTGTACCCACAACTTTATTTATAGATCTCATTTGGTCAACAGGAATTCCCCCATCTTTCGGCCCATTCGTTTCAAATATGGTTCTCATATCTCAACCTATTTTTCAACCTATAGTGACTATAGGTCAAATGACCATTTCAATATGATCGGCTACCCCCTTGTCGTTATCTATTACTGTAGTTCCACCATTGAGTGGACAATATATTGTTTCATCTGATCCTGGTGGGAATTCCAATACTCTTGACTTACCTCCCCTTTCAAGTGGGGGGAATTTGAACTCTGGACCCATTTCAAGGGTGAGACATCTCAACGCTAATCTAGGTGGAACATTTCTTTCACAACTGACAAATATTGTCATAGGAACTCCTCCATTAAGTGTTAAAACTACTTAAACCTTAATTTTTTTATCAACAACCACATGTTCAATATTCTCAGGTTCAACAACCCCATATCCAACAACCAAACGTACAATATATGTATGTTTAGCAACCCAACATATCATATCAATATGTTCAACAACCAAATATATACTATAAGTATGTTCCTCAACCAAATGTCTCACAATGGTATGTCCAACGGCCCTAACATCCACCAGGTACTATTGTGACTAACCCTCAGTTTGGTCCTCAAACCCAAACTAATATGAATATCCCTATGGGTCAACATGGTGCTCACACAAATAAGCCTAGTGTCCAATACCAGTAAATTCCTCAGGTTTAGTACCAACATACCTAGCCTAGGCCACAACTTGGTACTCAATATCAGTAGATCCCTTAGTACCAGCAGACCCAACTGGGACCTCAATATGGAGCTCAGGCTCAATAAGGACCTCACACTGGACCCTATGTCCAACAACAACTGCAATTTCACACCCAGTAGGGGCCTTATCAACAACTTCAGCAGGGTCCCTACATTCAGCAGCAGCTACAACAAGGTCCTTAGCAACAATGGGGGAAGTACATGTATCAAGGTCAAAATCTGCCCTATTGGGGGAAGAATCCATATCAACCATGTTGGAACCCTTATATGGGTAATTTCCAAAGACCATTTTCTCCTCACCATCCTCCCTTTCCATTTTTGGATACGTTGGAACTTTCAGATGTGTCTAAGCTTACAAATGACCCCATTCAACATATGTTGTGTTGGTCACAAGTTCTGACCAAAATTTTGGGATATTGTCCAAAGTTTGAAGGCAAATATGGAGAAGACCCCCAAGCCCATGTCATGACGTACCACTTATGGTGCTCTTCGAACTCTTGGGTTGACGATTCAATTTATCTACATCTTTTCCAGTCACTATGACAAGTGTCACAGCCAAATGGTATATTGAACTCCCTCAAGGTGTCTTCTTTGTTTTTAACACCTTGGCCATTGATTTCCTCACTCACTCACTGGTACCTATACAATATGATACCGACACCCACCTTCTCACATCTTTGAAGAAGTAAAATTCTACCCATATTTTGGACCACATTCAAGAATGGATGCGTAGACGTCGCCTCATCAAATTCGAGATCCCCAATCAGTTGTTGTCTGAATCGTTCACTAAATATTTTGTTCCAAAATTTTCCAAAGATCTACCTATGGGTGGTTGTGTAACTAAAGAGGAATTCATTTCCCAAGCTCAATATCTATATTTGGTTTATTCCCAATTTGGAAATCTGTATGAGCTCCAACCTGGCGCACCACGACCTTCAATCGATATGACATCATCTCAACCTCCTACCACGCCTTCGATTTCATTATGGGAATTTTGAGGTCTAAAATGGGCCTCCTAAGGAAATTATTAAATAATAGTGGAAATAATAAAATAATATTTGATTACATCATCAAATTATAAAGGGAAAAAAGACAAAACTACTTTTTCAACTCATATTTTCAACTTCTTTCCTAATGTTTTTACCCAAATTTGAAGCAGGACTACTTATTGGATGAAAAATTTAATTCCTTATCCAAGGAGTACCCAGTTTTCATACTTTCGATGGATCCTCCTAAATTAAAAATGAGAAATAAATGAAAACTATGATAATCACGTTTTTTCATGTATTTCTGATTTTTCGTGTAGCAGGTTTCATAAAACGTATGGAACATGGGTACTCTTTGGATGAGGAACTAAATTTTGCATCCAAAAGGGTACTCCCACTCGAAATTTTAGTAAAACATTTAGGATATAAGTTGAAAATACAAGTTGAAGAAGTAAATTTTTTATTTTATTATTTTTTAATCTTTTTACCCTTTTACTTAAAAAATGGTGAATCATCCCCCATGATTGACATCATCATTTTGAATCCTATTAGTTCTTATAAAGTTTATTTTTGTTGTACATTTTTGTTAGGAAGCCCATTTTAGACCTCAAAATTCCCCTAATGATGGTGTTATTGGGTCAGTGGGCTAGGCTGATAGTAGTGCACCCAAGGATTCCTCGAAGTCTAAGTTTGATGTTGCCATTACACCCTCCAACCCTTCCAATAACCATAATAATCCTGGTAAATCTGCTAAGGTAAATTCTATACAATATAATGTAGCTGATAAATTGTCAAAACGCAATAAAAAGGCAAAAGGAAAATAAAAATCCAATAACCCTAAACGAGATTCTAATAAGCCATATGTTGTCGATGCTTCCAAACACAAGCCTAAATATCCTTCTTTGATATGTGATGATGACCATTATACCAAGGATTTTCCTCATTGTGAAGAAGTTTCCTGTCTCTTTAAGGGCATGCCCAGGACTTTAATTGTCTTGAAAGATAAATTTCCCTCTCAACAGATGCAAATGGATGATCAATCCTCTACGTCCATAAGCTCCCAAGTTTGTATGGCTGACTCAGAACCTATTTTTTTCACCACGCAATGGAAATTTACCCAAATCCATCAAAATCTCCTATGGAATAGGATGCCACAGATAACCCTTCCTCTTCGATACCTCCTAGTTCTAGTCCTCTCTGTATTGAGATACCTAATAGTGATTCCATTATCTGACCACCTCTGAAGGGCGTTCTTCGGAAGTCATCTTATAATATAAATGCAAGAGATTCTCAACACTATAATATTGTAGAGGATTTAGATCAAGCACATTCAGTGATGTTAGCATTGGAATTCCTTCATTGATGTCCATCACAATGGAAGGCACTATTATCTACCATTAGAGGGATTGATCCGGTGGATTTCAACCTCATTACTTTCGATCTTGAGAAATTTGTTCCTCGTCTCCCATCTCAGGTGGATTTTCTAATTCAAGTCACCGTAATGGGTAAAACCATTCATAGGACTATCTTTGATGAAGGAAATTTGACCTACATCATGTCTATCACTTGTTGGAAAGCCATTGGCTCTCCTTCATTGAGTCAGTCCCTAAAAAATTTGAAAGCTTTCAACAACAAAGGTTCTTGGCCATAAGATATTCAAAAATATTTTCTCATCCTCTAAGAGGGAAAGACAGTGAACCTGGAAGTGGAAGTGGTGGATGCCAACTTGAATTACAACCTCCTTCTTGGACACATTTGGACCCATGCGATGGTTTTCTTTGTCTCCACCCTCTTCCATGTTCTTTGGTTTCCTCATCAAGGGAAGATTGTGAATGTTGATCATTTCAATTTATTTTCCTATGATTATTCAACTTGAAACATTCCATATGTTGGGAATACCTTCACCCCCTATGAGAATGTTGGGTCGATCATTTTTAAGGACTCGTCCCTTGTGGGAATTTTTCCACTCTTGCCTCCTAATGTCGCCACTATCAACATGATATCATCTGGTATGATCCATGGATTTTTCCTAGTCCCGACCAGCTTGAGATATTTAGTGATGTTATGCCTCTCATCCCTACAGAAAAATATATCAGAGAATTCTTCTAGCTTCTGAGGATTTTTCCATAACTAACAAAAAATTGGTTTCTTCCTTGGACACTTATGCGCAGTCTCCCTAGTTTGGTTCTTGGGATTAAGATGATCCTTTGAATGAGACATTCCCCACCAATGAGAGTATAATGGAGATTATGTCTCTTGAAGAAAATCCATGGGATGATGGCCATCATCGTTCCTCATTTCTCCCAAACCTAGGTGAGATCTCCACTTGTCTGGAATCCCATTTTACTTTTGAATCAACTGGCCCACTTCAGAATCCAATTTTAATTCATGAAATGTTGTCTGAAGGAAACATGGGAAATATTTCTGCTACCATTCAAATCGACATATTTTTCAAACAAGGTATTTTCAAGAATTTTCATATCGGTGCATCTTGTTCACCTAATGAGGTCAAGATTTACACCGGGATTTCTAAGGAATTATCCGATGTCTTTACATGGTCTTATGAAGAAATTCCTGACAAAGATCCTAGTATTGTAGTGAAAGAAATCCCAACATATCTGGAATCAAAGCCCATTCATCAACGTCTTCGTCACGTGCACCCAAGAAAGTCTAATGGCATAAAGGGAGAAGTTGGAAAACTTCTCATGGCTAGTTTCATCTATCCCATACCATTGACGGATTGGGTCTCCAATATTGTTCTCATTATAATAAACAATAATTAGGGGAATTTTTAGCTCTAAAATGGGCCTCCTAAGGAAAATATAAAATATTAGTGGAAATAATCAAATAATATTAGATTATATCATCATATTTGAGAGAGAAAAAAGAAAAAACTTATTTTTCAACTCGTATTTTCAAATAATCTCCCTATGGGTTTACTAGAATTTCGAGAGGGAACACTCGTTGAATACATAAATTTTTATTTTGCATAGAATCAGGTCAACTCTTAGGTTTTGTGGTGTCCAAATAAGGCATTCAAATAGATCCTTTTAAAGGTGAGGAAACCATCAATTTTCCTCCTCCATATTATGTACATCAACTTCAAAGCTTGCAAGGGAAGGTCAATTTTCTTCATCAGTTCATCCAGAAATATGTTGAGCTTGCAAAAGGATTCACTCACTTGTTGAAAATGGAATCCCATTCATCTAGGATGAGATTTCCTAAAAATATTTTGATTCTTTAAAGAAATCCCTTATCAGTGCTCCTTTATTTCATCCTCCCGAATATCATCGCGATTACTTCTTGTATTTCTCCTTCTTGGATAGCACTATTGATATTTTCTAGTTCAAGACAATGATGATGGGAAAGAACATGTATTTTACTACTTGAGCTGCAATCCCTTTGATGCCAAGGCCCACTATCCTCATGTAGAGAAACTCGCATTGGTCGTTGTTCATGTTGTTCAATGTTTTCGTCATTACATTCTCCTATGTAAAACTATGGTGATTTATGATTGAAATACCATGACTTACATTATTACACGTCAGTTTATTAGGGAAAAATACTTGAAATGGATTGTTATTCTCCAAAATTTTGACTTATATTTTGATATATCTAAGTCTATGAAATCACTTGTCTTTGTTGATTTGGTCTGCGATCCTCCCATTGTAATTGATCCCAATCCCTTTGAAGAATCGATTCAAGATGAATTTCTCTTTCTCATAAGTAATCTTGACCCTTGGTATGGAGATATCATCATTTATCTATAGACCCAAACCTTTCAACCATAGATATCTCACTCTGAGAGACGGTGGATCTGTTATTAGTCCCAACCCTACTGCATTATTGGAGATACTTTGTATCATGCTAGTGTTGATTCTATCCTCCATCGATGCCTGACTATAGAGGAAGCTGAGAAAGTTCTTAACGGATGCCACTTTGGGGCCTGTGGTGGGCATATGTCTGGTTATGGTACCGCTCAAAAAATCCTCCGAGCAATGTATTTTTGGTTGTATTTTTTTAAATATTTCATTCTTGCCATTTGAAAATGTCATGATTGCCAAATATATTCTTGGAAAGAGTGTGATCCACTCTCACCCTTGCACCCAGTTGTGATCATCAGTGCATTTTCAAAATGGTGCATTGATTTCATGACCTATAACCCTAACTCGATCAGGGGGCATGGTTATATTATCTTCGTCGTCGATTATTTTACAAAGTGGGCTGAGGCGTTGCCTACATATGACAATTGAGTTCAAATTGTGGCGCAATTCCTGTTTAATAACATCATAGCTCGATTTAGTGTCCCGAAAACCATTATCAAGTATCATGGCTCTCATTTTCTAAGTCATATTATGACAGAGCTGACTGCGTAGATAGGGCTATGTCACGATAGCTCCACTCAATACTATCCACATCCCAATGGCCAAGTTGAAGTTGTTAACAAGGTTTTGGTAACAATGCTTCAGTGAACCATTGGGAGACAAAAATGAGATTGGCATCTCATGATTTTCTCATACCTCTGGGCTTACCTAACTTCTATTAATACTACTACTGTATTTACACCATTTCAACTATTGTATGGTCTAGAATCCACTTTCTCGATCGAGTGAAAAATCCCTTCTATGAAGCTAGCCATTGAGCTACTTCCTGATACTTCACCAGAAGAGGAATTTTTGCTTTGCCTCAAGTTTCTCGATGAGACTTGAATACTTGTTGATTTAGTCATTTTAGCACACAAAAAATGAGTTAAGGCTCAGTAAAAAAATCTATCAATCCTCGCATTTTCTCCAAAGGTGACATGGTCCTGCTTTATGATCAAGCCCATGATAAATTGGGAGTCGGGAAGCTCGAGCCAATATTTCATGGGCCCTTTATTTTTTAATTGTGTACTGGAAAGAGGTGCATATGAGCTAGTAGATTATGAAGGTAATCAGTTTGATGAACCCCAAAATGAGCTCTATATAAAGAAGCATTACGCTTGATCGTAAGTATGGTACTTTGTACATTACTGTGTTATTCATTAGTGTGATTTTTAGATTTTTTGGTGTCTTTTCTTGCTGTGTAGACATGTTTCCTTTGCTTACCTCATGTTCCACTTGGTTTGCAGATGTCATCGAACCATTATATAAGTTTCGTTGATGGTGCTTTTCATAGCACACAGATCTTATCTTCTACAACATGGGTAATTTTTTCCACTGATGGCGAATTGATTAATCTACAAGGTATTTTTTTGGATCAAATAAATAATAATATTTCTAAATATAGTGTAGTTACCGAGCTATTATCGAATGTAATTGATCTTGGTATTAGAGATTTGGTTGTAAAATTAGACTCACAACTCATTATGTTACAATTAAATGGTCATTAATTAGTAAGAAACCCTCAAATTTTGTGCATGTATTTACGTGTTTGATTATTGGAAAGGAATTTTGATTAAATTACATATCAACACATTCCAAGGAATTTGAATACATTGAAATATACATTAGAAAACTATGTATTAGATATAAATCTTCGTAACATGTAAAAAACCAATACATCAAATGATACATGAACACTTTGTAGTCTTCGCAACAAGCATATGTGTGTATATATATATATATATATATATCGAGTCTATCAACTGTGTTACATCAAGATATAAAAAATTGTGTGTTCGGTGACACAAATGGCTCTGTGAACCTACATCAGTACAAAAATATAAACTAAAGGCTTCTATCCACCCACATGGTGCTCATGATAACATGTGACTCCTTGGATGACTTGCCAAAGTAACTGATGTAGTCTTCCTAGGACCCCAACTGTATACCTCTAGTAGAATAGTAGAATCTCATCAAATGTCACGTATTATGGGATGCCTCCCATGAGGCCTATCAGGTTATTCTCCACCTCTTCTAGTGGGTCTGCTCCCTCCTCATAAGGAGCATCTTCGATTTTGCGATCTATCCTCCTCGCAGCCAGGGACATACCAATTGGTCTCTTAGGTCCAACATCTATAAAAAACATCATAAGTTTAGATCTCATAATACATAAAAAAATTAAGAAGTAAAAATTCTAAAAAACCATTCTTTACCTGCATCTGAACACTCTGCACCTGGAAAAAGAGGTAGATTTGGATATCCTCTGAAATCGGTGCCTGCATATGCATAGTTCTCAACCACGATCATTTGACGACGTAGTAAACTGAAAAACACTATCCGAAAATGCATATGTTAACCCCCTCCCTGATAGGGTATGATCTCTTGCCACCTTAGTAGCCTTGTATCCCTCGAATTTGGATCATATATCTATAACCACTAGTAGTGAAAAAAATGCACTCTCGAAGAAGAAGAAGGTAACTAGGATGGATCCATATCCGAACTGTTTCACTCATCCTGTCTTTCACTTGGTTAGTTGGCTTTTCATATTAGAAAACAACCCCTCACACCAATTAAATATTGTGGGAGCTAGACAATCCACTGCATACTAGAAATGGGACTTTGTTTGCTGATGCAATGCCTGGGCTCTGGTTACTCAGACCATACAATGCAATATTGTCTGCAAAGGTAGATTTGTGATGGTTTTTATATCTACCTTTCCACTGCTACTCTTTTTGGCCCCTGGATAATATCTCTGGATGAGCATGCTAGTTCTCTCCACTCCAGCACGAGCTCCAGAGAGTTGGATTGTCTCCCCTCTCCTGGACAACCCTATGATGAAGTAGATGTCCATGAATTCTAATTCAAGTTCTTGATCCTTAATTATGAAAACTTGGTGATCCACATCCCATATTCCGATCAAATACTCAAGCAGCTCTAGTGGAGCTCTTGGCCCTAAAGTCTGGAATAATTTGAGTAATCCACAATTCCTTAGTGAATTTATGAAATTTTGGTCCTCTAGAGCTCAGTGGTCTTCCACCTCATGGCCTCTCTCTTTCCATTCAGTCACCATCTTCACTAAAAACACTTGCAAAACATGTTCAAATGTCATTTTAGGAGCTTTCATTCGAGTAGTTTTTGAAATGAATCATTTAAAAATGGGTTATTTTTTTGTTTTAAATTCTTCCTCATGGTCAGTGCATCCATCAGAATTAAAATGTATTGATGGTGCACTACCCTTATGGGATAATATCAATTGGTGCAGGTCTGATAGGTTGAACTTGTGGTGATCTAAAACCAAAATAAAACTTGAAATTCTCTCCCCAAAACCAAAATGTCTAAGCTAAATCAAATAATAATGGAATTAAATTAAAGAGAAAAGTTGGAGCACTTACCTACAGTTGAAGAATTTTTGAATAGTGTCCTAGATCGGTCGCACCGATGATCTGAAGTTCGAAGGAAAAAGGGGTAAAAATAACTTTCACAATTTACTCCAAATAGAAGGGTTAAAATGATTTAATTTTTATCTATTTATAGATTTTTGAAGATATTTTGACCATTATTTTATTATTTTTCCTTGATAGAAGTGATGTTTGTTGTTTTTGTGCAACAACATGATCCTTTATATTGACAATGATTATTTCTGATGCGATGAGTTTTATTTTATCTCTTTTTCAAACTCGGTAAAAATAAATGACAAAAGGCACATCCCTGGAGTCATCTTTCCTCTCTTTTCTGACTCTCAAAAAATGAAAAGATTATTGAGTACTTGTCTTTTCGAACTCGTTAAAGGAAATGAATTGATGTGGTCTCAGTATACTTTAACCCCTTTTTCGAGATGGGATTAACTATTTATGAAAAAGAAATACCTAGGCTGGAAATGGTAAAGAGGTTCTCTCAGATATTATTTTCTACCATTTCGGATTGGAGATGTGATTTACAAAAAGGTACATGGTGGAGTTTTTGTTTTCAGTTTCTTTTTAAAACTCCAAAAAACATTAAAAATACACCAAGTTACTATTCCTTCATACTCGTTAAAATAAATGGTGAAATACTTGTCACCATGACAAGAAAGAGTTCCTCCTTCATAGGGCTCATTAAAATTACTAGTATGGATTCATTCGAGGAATGAACTTACACACTTAGCATATGCTATCCTCTTCATGTTGGCTATCAAAAATAAAGAGGTACTCGTTATCATTAATGGGGGGGAATTTAAAGTGGAACCTCTTGTTTGTTTTGGGTAGCTTGTCACTCTTGAACATGACACTCATCTGCATTTCATGTTGGGTTGGGGATATCCTTCATTCATCATTCTACCTCTTGGTTTTGGGAAATCCATTTTCCTGTCATTTTATTGTCATTTCTGTCACCATGGCCTTTGATCCTATTTGATTCAAATTCTCCCACACTCCAGAGTCGTGTCACTAATATGTTCAAGCTAATTTCTTTAAGTCAAAGTCAAACATCCTCTATTTATTTGACCCTATCTATAACAATCCTGAATCACTCCTATTATCTTGAGATATCTAATGTTTCGTGTCGATGATGTGGGAATCATTATGGCTTTCCTTCGATGAATCACTTCTCTTTGACTTCAAGTCTTTATCCAAGAGCTCATTATCTGTTAATAGTCCTTTTTGAGTACCTTGGAGCTTGCATGCATCAATATAAAGTTCTTCGTGTTTGATGATAGGTTCACATCATTGACCTTTGATCAGATGATTCTACTAGTGTTCAATTTCAACTCATTTATTCGCACTTGTAGATTGTGTTGTTGTACCTTGAGGGCCATCCTCATTATTTCTGGTTTCTCTCATGCCTGTTAATGGTTCTCATCATTGACTAGTAATTAGGTAGCTTCTACCAAGTTCGACATTAGAACATCTATTCACATCGCTATATTTGTATGTTCGGTATATTGAGATCAAGACAAAGACCCTGGATCACATTTTCCATTATCCAGGTTACATGGAGTTATTGAGTATTCATGATTGTACACATGATCCTATCTATAAGGATGGTTGCATCCATGTCGTGGATCTGTTTCCATGATCTCCTTCAGGAGGATGTTTGCGACCATGCTGTGGGTTCATGTGTTATTTGATGCCTAGTCCACATACATGTTTTTAGGCATATTCATATCATAGATGTCATATATTGTATTATGTTTGATTTGGCAATTTTCCTAGTGGTATTCCTAGTTCTTTGCCTTGGTTCATACAACATTTAACTAATCACTCCATGTTCTTCCTCTATGCTTTAGGGGGCATCTATTACACAATAATTTTTCATCTTGCTCACTTCCCATACCTGATCCTTAAGTACCCTATGAAGAATCTTGTGCAGTATATCCACCTGGAAAAAATAAATAAAGACATCCTCTTAAGACTATAAGAAAGCTAATTTGAAATATCATTGAAGAAAATTAGCTAAAACCCTAAGTTTCTGGGTCAAGGCACTTCTCTAGTTGCCCATCTGTATTGATGGTAGGTTGAAAATTATATTCTAGTTGTTAGTTCTCTTTTGACTAAGAAAATTGTGCTGAACCCTTTATGGCAGTGTTTCCTCAAATGGAGGATAAGCTTCGACCTATGGAAGTTTCCAAGACTGAAATATGTATGTTATTCGATGGAGATAGGGTCGAGCTCTCTCATTTAGAGCTTTTGATATTATCAATGGGGTATTATCCCTTGAAAAGTGGGCCTTCCTCCTCCTTTCATGGGCTCCTAACTCCCTCTCGCTTCCTATAAATTGATCCCCATCCTTCCACTATTTGTTGGTCATTATTGGGTTGGTTTGACCATTCATTTCCCTTTGGATCCCTGCATTTTGATAACGCCTAAGCTATCTAGGAGAAGGAATGCTTTAAGAGCTTCAGTAAAGGACTCAAACATCATAAAAGGGATGCCTTCAACATTGGCCATGCTTGTAATCTCTCTCTTTGATATTTACTAATAAAACTTCTGGTGTGTTTTGTCTATATTTGTCTAATTTTTCACACAAATAGTCTAATGTTCCTTGATCTGTTAGATAGATGATGTTCAATATATGTTTCGTATTGGATTACATTTTTTATTGTCTCATGATCTCCTGCAGGTAATCGTAAGCCACTAATAGCGAGAAATGATCTTGAGGGACTGTGGATCGAGGCCATCATCAAAGGATTCGAGCATAACATCAGGAAGAGGTGGGCATATTTCCTTTCTCATCTTGTTTTGAATATTAGCTGACAAATCTTGCATTAGATAGTCTCGTAAGTTCCTAGACCCACTCTAGGGCTAAAGAGATCGCCTTTGTCCGTAGAGTGGATTTATCTTCAGAATAATGGTAATCTCAATTATTCTTCTCATTTTAAATCAATAAACCCTAGAGACTATTCAGACTGTTTGCTAGTTGTTTTCTTAAGTCATGCACTTCTTCTTACTTTTCCTGGTGATTTTTCATTAGTGGGAGCACACTTTTTCTTGCTAAATTTTTCTTTCTTTGTTCCTTTTGTTTATGGACCTTCATATGTACTGATGCTTTTCTTCCTTTTATCATTTTTTTGTTTAAGGTTTTATAAAATATTGGAAAGAG